>JAIGNY010004471.1:22500-60000 GCA_020152595.1 Chiridota heheva
CAAACAAAACAAAGATGGTGAATATAGTATTCAGATTTCGTATCCCACTGCAAAGATATTCTACTGTAAAGGTTGATGGACATGTACCCCATTTCATACTGTGTATGCAGTGCTTTCAAACATTAGTAGTTCATAAATGAGCACCCTGAAATTTTCTGGCAATGTCCTAAAACTCACACAAGAATGAAATAATGCTTAATATACTTTAAACAATATTCAAACAAAGTGTGAGAACAGCTTACAAATTTCAACAGATAGTATCAACGAATGACACATTTAGATTTTAGCCTCATTTGTTAGAAATGGCTGGAGTGGAATTTTTGCTGCATAATGTTGCGGCCCTGACACTCACTTTCTTAATTGATGGTATATTTAATCCTGTGGTTATGGTGATGAAGGCGATATTATTCATAGCACTTCAAGTCATGCATATATGTGTGACATCAAGAAGACAGGGTCCTCCAACTAGTTCTATCTTCAGCTGCTTTTAAAGATGTTATACTTAGCCTACATAAACTCTCAATCTCTCCATCATGATGAAAACCTGTTGTAGTAGATTTTTAGTCCAAAAAATCCTCAAAGCCTACAAGGTTGAACAAAAACATCACTTAAAATCACTCATCAATAAACAGACAAAACCTTTACTGTTAAATACCATCCTATTTGTAAATTATTACTTCAAGCCAGACACATCGACCACAGGGGAATACTTGTGTCCTTGTGTTGAGTGTGAAAGTCAGTGCAGCTGCAGTAAAATTTGTTTACTATCAATGTCAGATTATGACCATGGAAAGTGAGATAAAGTGTGTGCATTGTAGAAATAAGAAATCCCTGGTGTAATTGCTAATTGCTTGTGCTGGATTGTGGTTTCTGTTGTGAGCAATAATAGACCCGACAGATTTGAGGTTTTGTCTGGGCTTAAGACATAGAATGTATTGCGAGGTTTAGACTTTGTCTCTTTTCCTCCCATCTACCCTACCATCTAACAACTTTCTTAGACGCCCCCTTCTTCTTACCATGTGACCCATAAGCTGCATTTATAACAAAGGTTTTCCCTTTAGTCTCTGCCAAAAGTAAAGTCTCTTCCTTGAGGTTTGTATTATTATGATTAAGGTATGCGTAAAAGTAAGAAAATTCGTCCTTGGTCAAATGGAAAAGATTTTGAACGAAAGAAAAATGATTTCTGGTGCGTGATGTTCTTTTTTGTCAGATATGTTGAGGCTCAGAATCCCAAGGAGCAGCGAGCTCTTCTGCTAGATGATGATCATTTGAAGGTATGAATATTCATGATTTTGCTCCTTTTTTTAATCAAAAATTTGCCGTTCTATGAGGATGTTTCAGCTGACATGAGGTCACATGACTTTGTTTACATCCTCATTTTGTAGGGCAAAGAATACTGTCGTCTGCTGTACACTTACATACGTTTGCATGTTGTATATTTTTGTAAGATAATTATGCCGGAATCTTGCTGTGCTGTTTCTTGCACTTATAGACGTGTTTATAATCCACTGATTAACATTACTTGGAGTACTTGGATGGTAATTTTGTCTCTAAAATATCATTTCATATTTAAAAAAATAATTCATCTGCCCAGTTTATTTTAACCAACACGTGTTTTACCTGCACAGCGCATGTTTTCATCACCATGCAGCGTGTGCTAGCACGTGTTTTAGTAGGACCCTGTCTGTTTGTTTTACGTGTGATATGACTGAGCTGTGTGTAGATCAGACACGTGAAACGCTCAATGCCCAAAGCTTTATCCTGCAAGATGGCTTCCTGTTGAGTTAAAGTCATGTGATGAAATTTCTCTTATTGTACAGATACATCTATTTGACCATTTTGAAGCACATATGTTGAATACTATTTATCATTAACAAATCTAGGAAATTTGGCTGTAAGTTCCACTCGATGCTGAATGTGCTTTATTCAAACTGACCTCCTGTGTGCAAGATATCCAACAGTGGATGATTGCAAACAAACTTAAACTTAATGAAGACAAAACAGAGTGTATCATATTCTCTTCATCAAATGCTAGTAAAGCCCTTGAGAACCTCAAGTTTGTTTTTGGCAATACTTGCATCTCACCAGTCACTTCAGTTAAAAATCTGGGAGTTGCTTTCGATAATAGAATGTCAATGGACAACCATGTGACACAACTTAGTAAAACAATTAATTATCACATTAGAAACATTGGCAAGATTAAATTCGGTACATTGACGTTGAAACCTGTCATTATGTTGTTCGATCACTCATCCTATCACGTTTGGACTACTGTAATTCCCTTTTGAATGGTATTACCATGAAAATGTAAATCGCCTACAGAAACTCCAAAATAAAGCTGCTAAGCTTATCTTCAGGAAACGTCGTCGTGATCATGCCTCACCCTTGCTCAACAAATTGCATTGGCTCCCTGTGTCACAGCGAATTTTATACAAAACATGTGTTATTGTCTACAAATCCCTGATACATCAATCACCTGAATACATATCCAACAGTCTGAAACTTTATACACCAGCATGATCCCTTCGCTCCTCTTCTGAAAACTTCCTGACTGAACCCAGAACTAACACCAAAGCTGGTTCTAGGGCTTTTTCAGCTGCAGCACCCCATGTTTGGAACTCTTTGCCTTCACACATTCGCCATGCCAGTTCACTTGGACCGTTCAAAACACGTCTTAAGACTTTTCTTTTTTAATCATGTATTACTTACTGAACTTTGGGGCAGCATTCTGGGCGCTTTGTATCCTATGGAAAAGGCGCCTACTACAAATGAACATGGATGGATGGATGGATGTCTCTATATATAATAACAGTTTCAGGAAATCTTTCTCACTTTAATTGATGTGAACTTTTTTTTTCTTTTCAGAGTGTAATGTTGGATCTACTTGAAATGGTGGAAGAATACCATCAGAATTTCTACCCAATTTTGTTATGTCTTCATTGCCTGACACACAATCTACCTCATCACCCATTGGGCAAACAGGTCAGGGAGATTTATGCAAATGCCCTGGATGGACACATCTGTGAGCACCCTGGATACAAAGAGGCTGTTCAGTTATTAAGGTAAAGCCTAGGCTTGTTGTTAGGCTGGTTAGGGACACTGGAATGGTTGTCATGTCCCTTGACAATCATTTGTTAAGGTAAAGCATAGGGCTGTTGTTAGGCTGGTTAGGGACACTGGAATGGTTGTCATGTCCCTTGACAATCATTTGTTAAGGTAAAGCATAGGGCTGTTGTTAGGCTGGTTAGGGACACTGGAATGGTTGTCATGTCTCCTGACAATCATTTGTTGAGGTAAAGCCTAGGCCTGTTGTTAGGCTGCTTAGGGACACTGGAATGGTTGTCATGTCCCTTGACAATCATTCGTTGAGGTAAAGAATAGGCCTTGTATTTGGCTGGTTAGTGACACTGGAATGGTTGTCATGTCCGCTGACAATCATTTGTTGAGGTAAAGAATAGGCCTGTTATTCGGCTGATTAAGGACACTGGAATGGTTGTCATGTCCCCTGACAATCATTTGTTGGGGTAAAGAATAGGCCTGTTGTTATATCAGTTGTTGTGATAAAGACTGTCTGGTGTTAGGTTGGTTAGGGACACCGGAGTATGTGGCATATTCTTTAAATGTCAGTTGTCAAGGTGAATGTTAGGCTGTTGTTAAGCTGGTTGGGGACACTGGAGAGTGTGTGTCATGTCCCCTTGATAATCAGTGGTTGAGGTAAAAACTAGGCCTGTTGTAAGGCTGGCTAGAGAGACTAAAGCGTTTGTCATGTCTCCAGTCAGTGGTTGAGGTAAAGCTTAGGCCTATTAGGCTGGTTAGGGATTTTTTGTATAAAAGTATACAGGCATATGTTACAACAGCGTAAGCAACGAGAGCGACGTGACTTCTATCTGATTCTTTTCTTTCTTAATATTTCGCTCCGTTTTTCATTTTACTTTGCACAAATTTTGTTTTATATCATCATTTTTGGATTTTCTCTCTGTGGATGGGCTTTTGTTCTCGGTGAGATCGTTTCCTTTTATATTTTCCCTTTCGTTCCATTTCATTCTGACCAGACTTTTTGTGCCTTCGGTGCAAGTATAGCGGTCCTAATATAGTAGTTCCGCGACTTTTTTTCCAGCTGCCTCGGGTCTCGCCCTTAGTTTTTTTTTTTCACGATAACAAAACGCTTTTGCCTTGACCTTGACCCTCCCTCCCCTCCCTGTGACCCACCTACTACCACTGTTAACCATTATTCAGCCCCAATCCCTAAAATCCTTATAATACAGGCCACAAATAAAGAAGATAGTTTCAAGAAAGTTTCCCCATTCCTAATCCACAAGGCACTCCAAGGCCTTGTCGGTACCCTCCCTAAAGTCTCCACCCTCAGATCCGGCGATCTCCTGGTGCACTGCACCAGAGATACTCAAGCTACCACCCTCTTCAAGATTAAAACCCTAGCTAATACAGGAATTGACGTTACTGTCACCCCCCACCGTTCCTTAAACTACAGTAAAGGTGTGGTCAGATCCAGGGATCTGGCCTACCTTACTGATGAAGACCTCGTAAACGAACTAACCAACCAAAATGTCACAGAAGCCCGTCGTCTCGTCCTCAAGAGAGACGGTGCCGAAACTCCCACTAACACCATTTTCCTAACTTTTTCCACACCAACTCTCCCCTCCCACATAACAGCAGGATACTTAAGGATCCTAGTCACTCCTTACATCCCAAACCCTCTCCGTTGCCATAAGTGCCAGAGGTATGGCCATGGAAAAAACTCCTGCCGCAGCCAAGCGCGCTGTGGCAACTGTGGAGCCCTAGACCATGACGGCACCTCCTGCACCAGCACCCCAACACAAAAAAACTGACTCGCATACCCAAACAGACCTCACCTGGCTCTTCTTACTAAGTCCTAAGCCCATCACCATTGACAACAAACAAACCACACCTACTACCCAAACGGCCTCCACCTCCACCGCCACCACTTCTCCCCCTAACCTTCTTTCCTTCTCAAAGACTTCCGCCATACCCTACGTCAACACATCTAATGCCAACAAACAACAAACTCAAGCCAACGTGGCTAACAGTAACAGTCACCCAATCAACAAGCAACAAACCAATAAACAAACAGTCCACCATCCAAACCCTCACCCACACCAATGACACGGAAGAGAACATGGATTGTTCGATTACCGAACATACTTCTCGTCCAACTTTAAAGAATAACCGTTCCCAAAGAAATAGGGACAAATCCTAAGTTAAAATTAACCAACTCAGACCGATCAGATCCTCCTCAAGATAACCCTATGCCTCCTTATGGCGTGCAACATAAACGATAGAAATAACATTCTCAACATCATACAATGGAACATAAGGAGCCTTAAGGCCAATTCTGAAGAAATTGACCTTCTGGCCACCACCTTCAACCCGGTCGTCTTCTGCCTACAAAAAACTTTCTTGAAAACCACCGACCATTACTCCCTCAACAACTTTGCTTGCTATCACAAACATCAAGTGGACGCCGACAGGGCCTGTGGGGGCGTCTCCATTTTCGTAAGACACCATATCCCGCACAGCCCTGTTTAAGTACACACCGACCTTCAGGCCATCTGTATATCTATCTCCCTCCACAAAACTTTCACTCTTTGCAATATCTATCTCCCCCCAACACCAACATTCAGCCAACCAGCCTTAACAACCTCATCTCTCAGCTCCCCTCCCCCTTCATCCTTCTTGGTGACTTCAATGCTCACAACCCTCTGTGGGGCTCTGTTACCACCACCCCCAGAGGCAAGCTCATCGAGAACACTCTTCGTCAGCACAGCCTCTGCTTGCTCAACACTAACTCCCCGACCTACCTTTACCCTGCCACAGGTTCCCTTACCTGTATTGACCTGTCTATCTGTTCCCCCAACCTCCTCCCTGATTTTACCTGGAGAGTTACTGCTGACCTCTGTAATAGTGATCATTACCTTCTTCTTATACACTCCAACCCTCAAACCCTTACTGACCACACCCCAAATTGGAACCTTGAGAAGGCTGACTGGCCCCTTTTCGAAACCCTCTGTGACTCACACCTCTTCCCCCATCTCCTTGAGGATGAGGAACCCATGTCAAACTTCAGTAATATCCTTATCAACATCGCCACCTGCTCAATTCCCAAAACCTCCAAAACCCCAAATCATCCTCCCAACCCCTGGTTCTCTGATGACTGCAAATCCGCCATCAAGAACAGGAAAAGAGCCCTCAGGAACTTCAAAACTAAGCTGACCACCCATAACCTCAACCTCTTTCGCATCAGCCGTGCCAAGGCCAGACGCACTATCAAGGACAGTAAAGCTAACACTTGGAACAACTTCATCTCTTCTCTCACCACCAACACCCCCACAAAGAAGATTTGGAGAATGGTTAACAGCTTCCACGGCAGAGTGGGCAAATCTCCCATCTCCCATCTCTCTCAGAATGGTGACCTTCTCACCGCAAAAAGGACATCATTAACCACCTTGCCGCCTCTTTTAGCAACATCTCGTCCTCGACCAACTACTCCAATGCCTCCAAAACCAAAAAAGCTTCTGATGAAGTCGGAAAACCACTTTTCCTTCCGACAACTCCGAAAGCTACAACGCCCCTCTCACCCTCTCTGAATTAAACCTAGCCATCCACGATGCTGGTTGTACCTCCAAGGGCCCAGATAACATCCCCTACCAGTTCCTGAAACACCTCCCCATCAAGGCCACCACTACCCTACTCACAATCTTCAACAACATTTGGACCTCACATTTCTTTCCCCTTATATGGAGGACAGCTATTGTCATCCTTGTCCTTAAACCGGGGAAAGACGGTACCGACCCCTCCAGCTACTGCCCCATTGCCCTAACTTGCTGTCTCTGTAAAATTATGGAAAGGATCATTAATCAGAGACTAAACTGGTTTCTTGAGACCAACAGAATCCTCTCCCCTGATCAAAGCGGCTTCCGAAAACATCGCAATACCCTAGACCAGTTAATTACGCTCGACATCGCTATCCGGGAATCCTTTGCAAAAAAAGGAACACCTCATTGCCTTATTTTTTGACCTTGAGAAAGCTTTCGACACTACTTGGAAATACGGCATTACCCGCAAACTTCAAACCATTGTTCTCAGAGGCCATCTCCCCATCTTTATTCAAAACTTCCTCTCATCCAGGCGGTTCCAAGTTCGTATTGGCCACACCCTCTCTAACCCGTACCCGCAAGAAGAGGGCGTCCCCCAAGGCAGCATCCTTTCTCCCACTCTCTTCAACCTGAGCATCAATGACATCGCGAATAACCTTGGCCCCAACATCAAACGTACCTTATATGTGGATGACTTCACCATCTTCTACTCCTCCCCTAGCTTTCCTATTGTTGAAAGTAGGCTCCAAACCAGCCTCGACCTGCTGCAAGACTGGAGCAACAAAAACGGTTTTAAATTCTCCAAAGACAAGACAGTCTGCATGCACTTTTGTCATTTCAACAACCTCTACCCCAACCCGAACTTTGTGCTTAATGGTAATTGCATCCCAAAAGTTGAACACACAAAGTTCCTGGGTCTAACTCTAGACCCTAAGCTTACCTACAAGCAACACATCACCAACCTAAAACTGAAATGCAACAACTCCCTCAACCTCCTTAGACTCCTCTTTAACACCACTTGGGGTGCGAACCGCTTTGCTCTCCTCAAAATTTTCAGGCTCACCATTCGTGCCAAGCTTGACTACGGCAATATTGTCTACTGTGTCGCTCACAACTCATACCTTAACCACATCAATACCATCCAAAATGAAGCCCTCAGGCTTTGTCTAGGTGCTTACAGGACCTCCCCAATCACCAGCCTTCATGTTGAAGCCAACGAACCCCCCTTCCTACTTAGATGTAGAAAGCTTAGCCTATCCTATGATTTTAGGGTCCTCACCAACACCCAGAACCCTGTTTACAACCTCATTAGGTACCCCAAATTCTCCACCCTTTTTGATGGGACTTAAACCCTATCCCCTCTCTTCAGCTTACGCATTAAATCAGACCTCTTCCATCTCGGCATCAACCCTGCCACCCTTGGCACCTTCTCCTGGCCCACTTTTCCTCCTTGGGCCACCCTTCTCCCTTCTGTCCACCTGGGCCTCTCCACTCATCACAAAGCTCAAACCCATCCTAACCTCTTCATCAATCTCCACAACCAAGTCAAAGACCAACTCTCAAATTACACCTCCATCTATACTGATGGGTCCAAGGAGGGCAACAAGACAGCTGCTGCTGCGGTCATCCAAGACATCACCCTCAGTAGCAGACTTCCCGACTACTCATCCATTTTTTCAGCCGAGGCTAAGGCCATTCTCCTTGCCCTCAACTTTATTGAGAACTCCCCGCTCAGCCACTTTGTTATTTTCTCCGACTCAAAGGCTGTTCTTACTTCTTTACTCAACCTTAAATGGGATCACCTCACATGCCACCTCCTCCTCCGCAAACTCCTTTCTCCCACCCTCTGCAGGAAAAGTATTCTTTTTTTCTGGATACCCAGCCATGTTGGCATCCCGGGTAATGACAGGGCTGATGCAGCCGCTAAGCTTGCCCTCACCCTCCTCCCTGTCCCTTTTCCCAAAACCCTCTCTGACATCAAACCGCTTATTGCTTCCCTTGTTCGGGACCGCTGGCAAACCTCATGGAAGTCCCAAATTGATAACAAACTCCATGTCATCCAGCCCACAATTCCGATCAAAGCCACTATCAACAACCTCTCTCGTATTGACAACGTTCATATTACCCGTCTTAGAATTGGTCACACTCATCTCACCAACTCCCACCTCCTTATTGCCCCCCCCCCCCAACCCCTCTGCAACAATTGCCATTGCACCCTCACAATCCATCACGTTCTCCTTGCTTGCCCCCTGTACAACCTTCCCAGAGCTCCCCTCGCTCCCTACAACTCAATTGCTGAGTTCTTCCAGAAAAATTCTCCGGATAAAATTATCTCCTTCTTTTATCATGCCTCCCTCTACGACCATATTTAATTCTCCTCTTCCACCCCCTCTCTACTTTGTTTTTGTTTCAACTATGCACCTCTCCTCACGATCACAGCTTTCTGACCTTTTGTCCTTAAATTTCTCTCATTCTCCCCCTGTTTCTTTTACTTCCTACCTCTAGAATGATCTGACCTCTCAGGCACAATTTGACCTTAGTTGTTGTGGTGCCGTTAAGCCTTCATCAAACAAACAAACAGGCATGCAGTATATATATTTGATGCACTGGGTGTGCCATGGCAAAAATGATCAGCAACCATAACAATTAACATCTCAGGGTTAAGAAATAAGCCACACCCACCATAGCAACGTGGTAACTAGATGGGTCAAACAAACCTGGAATCCGCAATCATGCATTGACATTTAGATGTTTATGTGGCCTGCCACAATTTTCGATCCATTTATGGCACTTCTCCGGATCTTTAAAAAGGAATTAAAAAAATTATTTGCTAACCATTGTGAGTAATGGGAATCGAATTTACAGAGCCCGTAGGCACAATTTTTGTTTACCATCTTGTTGTCACTCTGTCTGTGTGTGCAGAAATTTGCTTTGTACCGTATATTGCATTGACTCCATTAGCGTGCACCGCTAGCTAGCTGTACTGTACCAGTACCGCGTAGGATGTTTGCCCCACTTAGTTACGTAGATTTTGTTGCTAGGCAAATTCGTGCGTTGATTGGTTGAAAAAGCTGTCAATCATCTAACTCGGATAGCTTAATTATGCTGGCTTTCATGGCCAATAATTATGCCCAACTAAAAATTATTAAAAGCTAAATCCATCCAAGCCATTAGGCTCATTAAACCGGTGCTTATCCTTGGTTTCTAAGGTGCAAATGGACGAGAGTACATGACTCCCCAGTCCATTGCAGATTAATTCCCCAGCAGTGCTGTTACTCATTTCACAGCTGAGTGAACTGAAGCAAGTAGAGTACAGTGTCTTGCTCAAGGACACAATGCAGTGCTCATGACAGGAATCGAACTCGGTACCTTTCGAATACGAGCATGACTCCTTAACCACTGAGCCACAGCACCTCTTGAAATAAAAAATTATTGTTATGACCTTTTTGTTCAAGCTGATACTGACTTTGGAATTGCTGAAAAGGATCAGTTTAGTGAAGATTGGCCCAACTTATACTTCATTCTACAGTATAATTTCTTTATTATTTCTGTATTTATGTACCGTGATTTATATAAGCAACCTTTTAATAAATGAATAATAGATATTTCCACTATACATAAAAGACAGAAATATGCCAAAATTTTCTCTTTACGCCTACCCTCACCCAACACCTGAGTTAATTCTGAAAACTCAGGTATGACAATTACCAACCTGACTTCCTGTTCAGTGTATTGTGTTTCCACCCAAAACAATGATTGTTTATCTGCCATTCCTGCACGCCACAGCCAAGTAGCCCAAGGCTATTTGTGTGTATAAGATTACACAAAGCAGAGCTGAATAATAAAGGCCCTTTTGGTGATTGAAAGCACTTGTCCATGTTAGGTGTCTTAGTAGGAGAAGTTTTGTTTTCAAAATAGCTGTGTATCACATGCCTGAAGTAAAAATGTGCATTTACTGTAAATGATTGATGGACCATTTCTCCTAGGAAAGATATTGCTTCCTAAATTTTTCGATATACATCATCAAAAAGCAATATTTCTTTTTACATGTAATGGAAAGTATATAAAAGGTATCAGGACATACAATAGTTAATACGAAAATACGATGGTGTAGTGCACAGTTTCTTAATTAATCTTTTCTAAGGGCCACCATTTGACAACATCCTCAGGCCGTGGGCCAATTGCGTTGCAAAACTAGCATCACATGACAAACAAAACCTGTCAAAACAATCCATGAATACAAACAAGCTGAGAGCACGCACAATAAGGATGTACGCTAGATGTCGGCAGTTCTTTTATCCACATTTCTTTGACACGCCGCAATCTGCCCATTTTATGGCGGAGCTAAAGATGACATTTTGTTTCATAAGTCACGATGTTCTAGTGCGCTGATCTGCTTTGGAAAAACCAAAATAAACGAGGATTTTGCGATTTTTACCGATCTCATTCAAATCGATCGGGACATACTATATATTTTTTCCGCTATGACTATTGTTTGCGGGCCAGATTGGATTGTCTAGTGGGCCAGATTTGGCCCGCAGGCTGCCTATTAAGAATCATTGGTCTAGTGATTAATATGGTTAAGTGTTATTGATTTAACAGAATTGGCACGAAACGATAGATACAATATATATCTTTTGAAAGATATTAAGCACCTGGGGCACTTAGCAAAAATAGAATTGCACCACCTTTTAGGCCCCAAAGTTTCTTCCTGATAAGTACCTGTTCTCTAAGGTCACGTACAGTGTGCTATTTGAACTACAATGTGTGAATTGGTTTTATACAAGCCTCACACTAACCACCACAAACACATTGTGAGCGTCAGATGCAAAATAAGCAAATAATGTAGAAAAACCTAATTTAAGTCTTCAAATAAATGAAATAAAGTATGTTATCAGTAAAAAATGTTGGGTTTGGCGCTTATTAGAGCAGGGGCGCTTAATACGTCAAATACGGTTATTTCACAGCTTTCAGACTTTTTGTTCTTTAATTTCTATCATTCTCCCCCTGTTTCCTTTCCTTCCTACCTCTAGATTGATCTGACCTCTCAGGCACAATTTGACCTTCGCTATCGTGGTGCCCTTAAGCCCTCATCAAACAAACAAACAAACGGTTAATTTGGATAAACTTACTGGATAAAAAAGGCATTTTTACAATGCAATCACAGACTTGATTAAATAACTTGACACAAATCCCTAACATCATCAGCATATCAGAACTCTGTAATCGTTGATGCATCACACCTGGTTCGTTGATGCATCACACCTGGTTCGTTGATGCATCACACCTGGTTCGTTGATGCATTACACCTGGTTCGTTGATGCATCACACCTGGTTTGTGATGCATCACACCTGGCTTGTTGATGCATCACACCTGGTTCGTTGATGCATCACCTCTGGTTCGTTGATGCATCACACCTGGTTCGTTGATGCATCACACCTGGTTCGTTGATGCATCACACCTGGTTCGTTGATGCATCACACCTGGTTCGTTGATGCATCACACCTGGTTCGTTGATGCATCACACCTGGTTCATTGATGCATCACACTTGGTTCGTTGATGCATCACACCTGGTTCGTTGATGCATCACACCTGGTTCGTTGATGCATCACACCTGGTTCGTTGATGCATCACACCTGGTTCGTTGATGCATCACACCTGGTTCGTTGATGCATCACACCTGGTTCGTTGATGCATCACACCTGGTTTGTTGATGCATCACACCTGGTTTGTTGATGCATCACATCAGGCTCGTTGATGCATCACACCTGGTTCGTTGATGCATCACACCTGGTTCGTTGATGCATCACACCTGGTTAATTGATGCATCACACCTGGTTCGTTCATGCATCACACCTGGTTCGTTCATGCATCACACCTGGTTCGTCGATGCATCACACCTGGTTCGTTGATGCCTCACACCTGGTTCGTTCATGCATCACACCTGGTTCGTTCATGCATCACACCTGGTTCGTTCATGCATCACACCTGGTTCGTTCATGCATCACACCTGGTTTAACATGTGTACTGGTTCTTTTCTTTATGTAGGTGAAAGGTAAACTCCATATTTCATTTATAAGAGTCCAGTTGGAGTTGCAACCATCTGTAAATGGAATTTACCATCACAGCACGTCTGCTTAAGTAACTCACATAGGGCAGGGAGTACATGTATTTCACAGAACTATTTTTGAAGATAGCTTACGTAATCTATTTATATTGCAGATCGATTGGCCATGTTAGTTATTACAGGAACTGCACATCTACAGTTAGTTTATCTTGTTCCTGGCAAGAAAATAGGTATTTTAGACCTTGTATTTGCTGGCAAGTACATCTTGTATTTTGAACCTTTCTCTGGCTTTGGCTTTTTTCTTCAGATTGTATGCAAAGGACGAATTGATTAGCCATCTTGCATCTTGCTTGGAGATTTTAACCGACTGTAATACTGATGTACTCAAGCAAATCAGAGCTCAGCTGGAAATGTATAAGGAAAACCTGGAGAAGCTTGGAGGTGAATTGATGTTTCTTGCATTATACCATATTCGTCAAAATAAGTGCCTAGGGTGCTTATGAAAAGTAGAATTGCAGCACTTTACATTCCTAAGCTTCTTTCTACTAAGTGCCAGTTATCAGGCCTACCGCACATTATGGTGCATCACAAGGGGCTCCAAATTTGGCGAATCAAAGGGAAAGATATCCCCATTCATAATTCTACTGTAAATTTCTACTCCGTAATCCATCATTGCCATTTATTATTTATTGATGTTGGAGTGTGTTATCAGTCCAAGAAAATGTTGGGTGGGCGCTACAGCACGGGCGTTTATTACGTCAAATACGTAATTAGGGGTTGATAGCCAGGACTTATCTCTCCTGAACAGGGCAATCAAAAACTGGTTCTGCAATCAGTGGTATAGCCATTAAGGGATTTGGGACACTCACACACACTCACACTTTTGTTTCAGAAATAGAGTTATCAAAGTACTTTTGACCCGCCACTTTTTGGATGTTGAAATAAGAGTCAAGCTACTCCACTTTCTTGGACACTGGCTAGGCCAGCGTTGACATTTTCATGGAATTTTTGTGCCCATCATATGAATATGACAAAGTCAAAAAAACCCTGTCATACTTGCTAAACTTGGTGCCTTTACCTTGATTGTCAATTAACCTCGTGAGTTAGATGATTAACAGCTTTTTAACCAATCACTGTATGAATTAGCCTAGCAACAAAATCTGCATAACTAAGTGGGTTAAAAATCCTACGCGGTACAGGTGCAGTATAGCTAGCTAGCAACATGCGTTCCTGCAGTCAAATGGAATGCAATTTACTGTACAAAACAATTTTCTGGACACACACTTGAGTGACGACAAAATGGTGAACAAAAATTGTGCTGCGGGCTTTGTAAATCCGATTCTTGTTACCCAGAATGTTTAGCAAATAGAATTTTGTTTATTCCTTTTGCTAAAAACTCTAAAGATCCCAAGAAGTCCCATAAATGGATCATAGCTTGCGGCAGGCTACATGATCATCCAAATGTCAATGCATTGTTCATGCAGATTGCAGATTTGAGGTTTGTTTGCCCCACTTAGTTGCACATTGCTATGGTGGGTGTGGCTTATTTCCTTAATCGGAGACGTTAATTCTTTTATGACCATGGCCATTCATGACAGTATAGCATAGCAATATTATTCAGGCTTCCTGCAGGGCCAATCATGATCATTGAGAGACTTAAAGCATTTCCCATGTGATTAAAGCTCATTGTCAAGCGGTGTTGTCCATATCCAGCCCTGTCATTTGACTTTTGTAAAACTTATCATCCTTCTATATTATCAATCAGATTCAGGCTATGAACCTGTTGAAGAAAATGGTTACCATGACAATGATGATGGCGATGTCAAGAAGGCTGAAAACTCACAAAGTGCACAAGGGTCGGAAAAGACAACGTTACATTCCTTGCAGCAGAAACTGATGAAAGATGCAAAGAAGAAGAAGAAGTCGACCCGTACGAGGCTCTGAGACAGCAAGTGCTGGACTATCTACATGAGGTCTTTATGTAAGAGTTCAAATGTTTTGCTAAGCTGTATGTATATCTTGGATGACCTCCACAGCCTAGCAGTCATATAGCATCATCTTGGCAAGCTAGAGGTCCCTGGTTTCATACCCAGTTGGTTTTATTCAGCAGTGCTTTACAACTGGTTTATGAAATGACCATGCTGACATCTCTATATAACCTTAGCTGTTGAGAAAGGACTGTAAAATACCAAATCTAAACCACTAACCGTATGTGTAACTTAAATTTGGGCATAAATTGACAAAATCCAGTCCTGACTCGAGAAGAACTGTGGACATACGTGTACAAGTCTTGACAAAAAGCCAAATGGAATTGTTACACTATTGTTTATGGGGTTGTTTTTTTATTTCTTTTTTCTCAATGTGAGAGAGATAAAGATTGTTCTGATTTTCCTTAAGCTTTTGGAGTGAAATGAAAATATTTAAATTATTAGAATAAAGAAATAAAAAAAGATTATTAAATTAATATTTGCAGTTTTTTTTCTTCAGAATATGATTTAGAAAAACTCCCAACTGATCTTAATAGTGGAAATGAAGGGTGCAAAATTATTTTAAACACAATTCACTCAAATCTGGATTACTTTCATTTTACTTAATAATCTTTAACTGAAATAAAATTCAAATTTATTATATATATCTTTTTTATTACTGTAATTTCTCTTTTGCAGGAAAATACTCATTCCACCACAAAGCTTAACATTCCATGAGATTTTCTACTACAACTCGTTGTCTGACGTCCGGCAGAGACTGAACGCCTCACCAAGAGCGCCATACACACCGCCCTCAGTGACCCAAACAATTATCTTCAGGTGAGGTGTTACTAGGTTATAGAAAGGGTCACTTTTTAGGGGTGGGGACACCCCTAAGTTTAATAGTGGTAACGTTATGTTTCCATCAAGTATTGCTGCAGGAATATCCTGTTAGCAAAGTATCTTCTGAGACTATCTGCCCAGTAATTTGTCTTCCATCTTAGATTTTAATTATTTGATATAATATTTTTACCTCTCAACAGAGCAGAAAGCATGCAACGTGGAAGATAAAAACCTCTCAGGGGCTATTTTCCCCCTGAGCCTCTACTTCTTAAACCATGCTTATCTATTTTTTGTATTGTATTTTTTATTTGTATTAATTTTTCAAATCACATTGCATATACATACTGTATGCGGGTGTGGTTTTGATGAGATTTTCCCAACATGTACAGTTATCGATGGTGCTATAGGCCATACTGTATGTTCTTTGATGTCATCTATCCGACTTGCATGCTGGTCTTCAACTTTCCTGCAACCATCCCTTGTATGATGTTTTTTGTTTTTTATATGTGCGTGTCTAGCAAAATGTCTGAAATAGAAATCTAAAATCAGATGTGTCTTAAAGGATTAGCTCAGTGGTCAAGCAAGTCTTATCTTATTCTAAAATGGGAAGAAGAAACAAAATAGTAAGCATTAAAAAAATCTCATTCCTTTCAGGAGATATCTAAGTCTAAAGTTTGGTATCATTTGTGTAGAAACGACTGAAATGAGCTTTGTTGCGACGACACAGCCTCAGATTCCTCAAAGTCTTTATGTATTCTATCATAGTTTGTGCTGCGATTTTGTGGCCAACTTTCCATAGTAGACTTACTACACCAGTCATTTCTACACAGATAAGGCAGAGCTTTAAGCTTGCATATCTCCTTAATGGAATACAATTTTTGAATGCTTTCTTCACCATTTTGTTTCTTTTGAAGTCCTCTTTTAAGTAATATGGACATGCCTGACCACTGAACTAATCCTATGAACTGTGTTAACCCTTACATGTACAAAGCCTATAGATTATGCTATCACATCCCCAATCTGCAAGATAAGGAGATTGGGTAGGATATACCTGCAAAAATCTATGTCCAATTTTATCCATTTTTTGTCCCATTCCATCCATTTCTTGTCCCATTCCGTCCGTTTCCCGTCCCATTCCGTCCATTTCTTGTCCCATTTTGTCCATTTCTTGTCCCATTCTGTCCATTTCTTGTCCCATTCTGTCCATTTCTTGTCCCATTTCGTCCATTTCTTGTCCCATTCCGTCCATTTCTTGTCCCATTCCGTCCATTTCTTGTCCCATTCCGTCCATTTCTTGTCCCATTCCGTCCATTTCTTGTCCCATTCCGTCCATTTCTTGTCCCATTTTGTCCATTTCTTGTCCCATTTCGTCCATTTCTTGTCCCATTCTGTCCATTTCTTGTCCCATTCTGTCCATTTCTTGTCCCATTTCGTCCATTTCTTGTGCCATTCCGTCCATTTCTTGTCCCATTCCGTCCATTTCTTGTCCCATTGCGTTCATTTCTTGTCCCATTCCGTCCATTTCTTGTCCCATTCCGTCCATTTCTTGTCCCATTCTGTCCATTTCTTGTCCCATTCTGTCCATTTCTTGTCCCATTCTGTCCATTTCTTGTCCCATTCCGTCCATTTCTTGTCCCATTCCGTCCATTTCTTGTCCCATTGTGCCGTTTCCCGTCCCATTCCGTCCATTTCTTGTCCCATTCCGTCCATTTCTTGTCCCATTCCGTCCATTTCTTGTCCCATTCCGTCCATTTCTTGTCCCATTCCGTCCATTTCTTGTCCCATTCGTCCATTTCTTGTCCCATTCCGTCCATTTCTTGTCCCATTCCGTTCATTTCTTGTCCCATTGCGTTCATTTCTTGTCCCATTCCGTCCATTTCTTTTCCCATTCCGTCCATTTCTTGTCCCATTCCGTCCATTTCTTGTCCGATTCCGTCCATTTCTTGTCCCATTCCGTCCATTTCTTGTCCCATTCCGTCCATTTCTTGTGCCATTTCGTCCATTTCTTGTGCCATTCCGTCCATTTCTTGTCCCATTCCGTCCATTTCTTGTCCCATTGCGTTCATTTCTTGTCCCATTCCGTCCATTTCTTGTCCCATTCGTCCATTTCTTGTCCCATTCTGTCCATTTCTTGTCCCATTCTGTCCATTTCTTGTCCCATTCTGTCCATTTCTTGTCCCATTCCGTCCATTTCTTGTCCCATTCCGTCCATTTCTTGTCCCATTGTGCCGTTTCCGCCCCCCATTCCGTCCATTTCTTGTCCCATTCCGTCCATTTCTTGTCCCATTCCGTCCATTTCTTGTCCCATTCCGTCCATTTCTTGTCCCATTCCGTCCATTTCTTGTCCATTCCGTTCATTTCTTGTCCCATTGCGTTCATTTCTTGTCCATTCCGTCCATTTCTTGTCCCATTCCGTCCATTTCTTGTCCCATTCCGTCCATTTCTTGTCCGATTCCGTCCATTTCTTGTCCCATTCCGTCCATTTCTTGTCCCATTCCGTCCATTTCTTGTCCCATTTTGTCCATTTCTTGTCCCATTTCGTCCATTTCTTGTCCCATTCTGTCCATTTCTTGTCCCATTCTGTCCATTTCTTGTCCCATTCCGTCCATTTCTTGTCCCATTCCGTCCATTTCTTGTCCCATTGTGCGTTTCCGTCCCATTCCGTCCATTTCTTGTCCCATTCCGTCCATTTCTTGTCCCATTCCGTCCATTTCTTGCCCCATTCCGTCCATTTCTTGTCCCATTCCGTCCATTTCTTGTCCCATTGTGCCGTTTCCCGTCCCATTCCGTCCATTTCTTGTCCCATTCCGTCCATTTCTTGTCCCATTCCGTCCATTTCTTGTCCCATTCCGGCAGTTTCTTGTCCCATTGTGCCGTTTCCCGTCCCATTCCGTCCATTTCTTGTCCCATTCCGTCCATTTCTTGTCCCATTCAGTCCATTTCTTGCCCCATTCCGTCCATTTCTTGTCCCATTCCGTCCATTTCTTGTCCCATTCCGTCCATTTCTTGTCCCATTCTGTCCATTTCTTGTCCCATTCCGTCCATTTCTTGTCCCATTCCGTCCATTTCTTGTCCCATTCCGTCCATTTCTTGTGCCATTCCGTCCATTTCTTGTCCCATTCCGTCCATTTCTTGTGCCATTCCGTTCATTTCTTGTCCCATTCCGTCCATTTCTTGTCCCATTCCGTTCATTTCTTGTCCCATTCTGTCCATTTCTTGTCCCATTCCGTCCATTTCTTGTCCCATTCCGTTCATTTCTTGTCCCATTCCGTCCATTTCTTGTCCCATTCCGCTCATTTCTTGTCCCATTCCGTCCATTTCTTGTCCCATTCCGTCCATTTCTTGTCCCATTCCGTCCATTTCTTGTCCCATTCCGTCCATTTCTTGTCCCATTGCGTCCATTTCTTGTCCCATTCCGTCCATTTCTTGTCCCATTTCGTCCATTTCTTGTCCCATTGCATTCATTTCTTGTCCCATTCCGTCCATTTCTTGTCCCATTCCGTCCATTTCTTGTCCCATTCCGTCCATTTCTTGTCCCATTCCGTTCATTTCTTGTCCCATTCCGTTCATTTCTTGTCCCATTCCGTCCATTTCTTGTGCCATTCCGTTTATTTCTTGTCCCATTCCTTCCATTTCTTGTCCCATTCCGTCCATTTCTTGTCCCATTCCGTCCATTTCTTGTCCCATTCCGTCCATTTCTTGTCCCATTCCGTCCATTTCTTGTCCCATTCCGTCCATTTCTTGTCCCATTCCGTCCATTTCTTATCCCATTCCGTCCATTTCTTGTCCCATTCCGTTCATTTCTTGTCCCATTGCGTTCATTTCTTGTCCCATTCCGTCCATTTCTTGTCCCATTCCGTCCATTTCTTGTCCCATTCCGTCCATTTCTTGTCCGATTCCGTCCATTTCTTGTCCCATTCCGTCCATTTCTTGTCCCATTCCGTCCATTTCTTGTCCCATTTTGTCCATTTCTTGTCCCATTTCATCCATTTCTTGTCCCATTCTGTCCATTTCTTGTCCCATTCTGTCCATTTCTTGTCCCATTCCGTCCATTTCTTGTCCATTTCTTGTCCCATTGTGCGTTTCCGTCCCATTCCGTCCATTTCTTGTCCCATTCCGTCCATTTCTTGTCCCATTCCGTCCATTTCTTGTCCCATTCCGTCCATTTCTTGCCCCATTCCGTCCATTTCTTGTCCCATTCCGTCCATTTCTTGTCCCATTGTGCCGTTTCCCGTCCCATTCCGTCCATTTCTTGTCCCATTCCGTCCATTTCTTGTCCCATTCCGTCCATTTCTTGTCCCATTCCGTCAGTTTCTTGTCCCATTGTGCTGTTTTCTGTCCCATTCCGTCCATTTCTTGTCCCATTCCGTCCATTTCTTGTCCCATTCCGTCCATTTCTTGTCCCATTCTGTCCATTTCTTGTCCCATTCCGTCCATTTCTTGTCCCATTCCGTCCATTTCTTGTGCCATTCCGTCCATTTCTTGTGCCATTCCGTCCATTTCTTGTCCCATTCCGTCCATTTCTTGTGCCATTCCGTTCATTTCTTGTCCCATTCCGTCCATTTCTTGTCCCATTCCGTCCATTTCTTGTCCCATTCCGTCCATTTCTTGTCCCATTCCGTCCATTTCTTGTCCCATTCCGCTCATTTCTTGTCCCATTCCGTCCATTTCTTGTCCCATTCCGTCCATTTCTTGTCCCATTCCGTTCATTTCTTGTCCCATTCCGTCCATTTCTTGTCCCATTTCCTCCATTTCTTGTCCCATTGTGCCGTTTCCCGTCCCATTCCGTCCATTTCTTGTCCCATTCCGTCCATTTCTTGTCCCATTCTGTCCATTTCTTGTCCCATTCTGTCCATTTCTTGTCCCATTCTGTCCATTTCTTGTCCCATTCCGTTCATTTCTTGTCCCATTCCGTCCATTTCTTGTCCCATTCTGTCCATTTCTTGTCCCATTCCGTTCATTTCTTGTCCCATTCCGTCCATTTCTTGTCCCATTCCGTCCATTTCTTGTCCCATTTTGTCCATTTCTTGTCCCATTCCGTCCATTTCTTGTCCCATTCTGTCCATTTCTTGTCCCATTCTGTCCATTTCTTGTCCCATTCCGTTCATTTCTTGTCCCATTGCGTTCATTTCTTGTCCCATTCCGTCCATTTCTTGTCCCATTCCGTCCATTTCTTGTCCCATTCCGTCCATTTCTTGTCCCATTCCGTCCATTTCTTGTCCCATTCTGTCCATTTCTTGTCCCATTCTGTCCATTTCTTGTCCCATTCCGTTCATTTCTTGTCCCATTCCGTCCATTTCTTGTCCCATTCCGTCCATTTCTTGTCCCATTGCGTTCATTTCTTGTCCCATTCCGCTCATTTCTTGTCCCATTCCGTCCATTTCTTGTCCCATTCCGTCCATTTCTTGTCCCATTCCGTCCATTTCTTGTCCCATTCCGTCCATTTCTTGTCCCATTCCGTCCATTTCTTGCCCCATTCCGTCCATTTCTTGTCCCATTCCGTTCATTTCTTGTCCCATTCCGTCCATTTCTTGTCCCATTCCGTCCATTTCTTGTCCCATTCCGTCCATTTCTTGTCCCATTGCGTTCATTTCTTGTCCCATTGCGTTCATTTCTTGTCCCATTGCATTCATTTCTTGCCCCATTCCGTCCATTTCTTGTCCATTCCGTCCATTTTTTGTCCCATTCCGCTCATTTCTTGTCCCATTCCGTCCATTTCTTGTCCCATTGCGTTCATTTCTTGCCCCATTCCGTCCATTTCTTGTCCCATTCCGTCCATTTTTTGCCCCGTTCCGTCCATTTCTTGTCCCATTCCGTCCATTTTTTGTCCCATTCCGTTCATTTCTTGTCCCATTCCGTCCATTTCTTGTCCCATTCCGTTCATTTCTTGTCCCATTTCGTCCATTTCTTGTCCCATTGCGTTCATTTCTTGTCCCATTTGCGTTCATTTCTTGTGCCATTCCGTCCATTTCTTGTCCCATTCCGTACATTTCTTGTCCCATTCCGTCCATTTCTTGTCCCATTCCGTTCATTTCTTGTCCCATTGCATTCATTTCTTGTCCCATTTCGTTCATTTCTTGTCCCATTCCGTCCATATCTTGTCCCATTTCGTCCATTTCTTGTCCAATTCCGTCCATTTCTTGTCCGAAATAAACATGAAATTTGATATGATATTTTTGGGTATAGCCTACTTTAACTTCTTATTTAGCAGGTCAGGAGACTATGCAGTGATTGATAGGATTGTAACACATATTACAATGCTGAGGTACAGATTATGAAAGTCTGTTATAAGTAACTACAGTATTTACAGCTACAAAACTTTTCTGTTTAATTTTGGATCAAAATGAGAATAAATGGAGTAAAACAGTCCATATCACTGAAAAAAGAATATCCAACTATGAAAGGTGTGGCTGATCAAAATTTGAGTATTTTTCAACATAATTGTGACTGATGTTACATTACTTTGTTCATTTCTTCATACACCTCAGTCATCACAAATTCTGAGAATCTCTTCTGCAATTAGCTGATGATTAGAAATATGGTAAATCAGAAAAGGAAAAAAAAACAGAAACTTTTCATTAGATTTGACACTCTTTGAAAGAATTTTGGTAGTGGAATGAAATTTAATGAAACTAATGCTTGGTCTGACATACTGTAAACAGCTTCTACATTATTTTCAAAATGGATTTCTATTGTCAAAATGGACTGGAATAAAGCCTTCACATTGCCATTATACTCCTTTTTTGGTAGTTAAAAAATGCTGTACCAGAATAGCTAACTAAATGTTTGTATGCTATTCTGGTACAGAATGTATTAAGTACCAAAAAAAGAAGTAAAATGGTAATGTGAAGGCTTTATTCCAGTCCATTTTGACAATAGAAATCCATTTAGAAAATAGAAGCTGTTTGTAGTGCTTTTTTATTCAAAGATGTTTCTCCAAAAGGCTTCACAGTGTAAACTTGTGAGGCAACCAACACATGGCCTAAGCATTTCCTATTAAATAACCCTGTTTTGATCTAGTATGTTGAGCAGCAAGCGAGAGGACATGCATGCAGGTCCCAGTTTTTGGTATGACAAGTATAGCTAAAAAGTGTGCGCACTACCAATTATGCTAACCAATCAGTCTGTTTTGTAGAGTGGTTTGCCTGATTTTACATCACAAATTTGCATATTATGATCAAATTCCAATAAGCTGTAAAATTGTTTATTTTAACTAATTTTGACGGGAGCTGTTTTATTTACATATATGTGAGACTAATCTTGTTAATTTTACCTCTACCCATTCAAAGAAGTAAAACATTTCCTGAATTTGTGTTGATTGATTCTTTCAATTGTTCAGTGCGGCAATTTTTTCTCTCCATAAATCCAAGTTTTAAAGAAGGTTATGATGCTTCCTTTTCAGAGTGAGACTTGCAAGATGACGTCCGATACCATCACGTCTGACCTACCAGATGTATGCATAGCGTACAAACTCCACCTTGAATGCGGTCGTCTCATCAATCTCTATGATTGGTTGCAGGTGAGCCTTAGTAACTCCCCAAAAAAGTGGCCAATAGTTGGGTCGCGGTCACCGTCTATAGATGCGGACAATAAATGGTGGTCCCGACGGCAGGAGAGTCACCCCTGCCTAGCTCTCTGAACACTCTTCGAGAAGAGAAGCGTGAAAACGCGGTGTTCATCCACATCATTTATTCACTCAGTCAAGTTCCAGCTGATGGCAGTGATCTCAATCTGCTGCCTAGAGAACTATTACTCGCCACTGTTGTATTAGCACTTTGAATGCATGCATAGAAAAGCGTTATATAAGAAAGAAATATTATTATTATTATTATTGTTGTTATTATTATTATTATTATTATTATTGTTATTATTATTATTATTATTATTATTATTATTATTTATTATTATTATTATTATTATTATTATTATAAGATCGTATTTACTGTGGTTAGTTTCATCTGAAATGTTTTATAATGATGATTATTGAATGACGGATGCCAGTCAAATTTGTCTTTACAGACAACATTTTAATATTACCTTCTAAGCATCATTTTGACAAAACCAGTTTGAACAAAACCTACAATATACCATTTTGTCAAAATTTTACACAAGTTTGACAAAGTTATCTTAAATCTTTCTGAGCCTTTGAAAGCTCATCTAGGCTGATGGTTATCCCTAGTCTCATTGGTGCATATAGATGAGAGCACTTGGCTCTTTGCTAATCAGGACATCAGTCCATTGCAGGCTAACTCCCTATCCAGATGGAACTCCTTTTGCAGCCAAGTGGACTGAAGCAAAGGACTCAACCGTTGGGGAGATTCCCCTCTTCAGGAGAAAAATTATTTTCCTCCGAAGAGGAGAAAATCTATGTAAAATATGTTAACTTCTGGATTTGCATTTACAAGTGCTGTGACCTATAGTTTTTAATTAGCTTGTATGCGGGTCATTGTATGTGCGAAGTAACAAAGCACAAATGTATATACTTTTCTCATTTTTCATTTTTTTTTTTTTTTATGCATTTTAAACAATTTAACAAGAAAATTTATAAAAAGATTATTGTTTTGGCATCGTGTTTATACACATATTTAATGCACGATTTAAAGAACTTTGCACTCGCGAATGACCCTTCTAAAGTCAGGTCATTCTACTCGGGTCAAAGTCCTTTGCCTCATGCATTAAATATGCATATAACACTCCGCCTCAACATTAATCTTTAATTATCACATGGTAGTTTTTGCCAACCCATTGTTGAGAATGTGTTACAGCCCTTTAAGCCCATGGGAAACCAGTCACTTTCAACTCTGCATCTGTAATTGCAGGCTTTCGTCACTGTGGTCGGAGATGATGAAGAAGCAGGTGAAAATGAAGACGAGCAAAAGCCAGACCAGATCATGCAGTATCCTTTGCTTAGATCTAGCATACCCTTGTAGCATATACAGGAATGTAATTTCTGGGATATAGGAAGGATATGACTCACCTACCTAAAAGGCTGATCTTTGTTCTGGGGTGTGTGGGGGTGGGGAGGGGATGGGGGTGAGGCTCTTTTCATTACCATTCCAGTCCCCAGATATGCAGAGGAAATACATACAGAGGAGGGTTAAATATGGAGTCACCATATTGGGTACAGGTTAAGTGGAAATTTGATCAAGTTTAAGAAAACCAACTTTAAATGATTCACACTAGAATGATAAAACAGAGACATTAGATGTAATGGGATCACACCAATAAATGATTGTGTCCGGCGTCCATTTTGTTCCTTGTGTAATGCTCCCTGTATATGTGGTGCTGTTATTCTGTGATTTGATGTGTTCCCTCTGCAATACCAGTTATTGGTAAGTTACTTATTTGTAGCTTTTGTTAACTAAAATTAACACAGTTAATCATACACGGGAAACTCGCCATAGAAGCAAGGGTGTACAATTGCCTCCAATCAATGCTAATCATTGCTCTGTGTTGTAATAATGAATAAATACATGCTTGAATTATTTGTATAATTAAAAGGATGGTCATTTCCCCCCCTAATTACATATTGCCCCTCCCAACTAAGATATCCTTACAGCTGCATATGTAATCATACAAGCTTTTTTTTTTTAGCATCTTTTGAAGACCATGAGAACATTGTCCTTGACTTCATGCAATTCAGAGCGCGATTTATCAGAGCAGTGTCAGAGCTTCAATTTTTGGGATTTGTGAAGCCAACAAGAAGAAAAACTGATCATGTATCTAGACTGACCTGGGGCGGCTGCTGAAGCGGAGATTCATGTGTTACTAGAATGCACCGTCGTGAAGAAGAAGCAACAAATATTTGTCATGTATGTGAAGTACTGTACACATCAAGATAACATCATGCTTCCAAAAATTGATTTAAACCATCCAGTCTCGAGATTATCAATTGGAGATAGTGGAAACAAACTTGGTTTCTTCCTAAATTTGTGGAATGGAGATAATGGAAACAAACTTGGTTTGTTCCTAAATGTGTGAAATGGAGATAATGGAAACAAACTTGGTTTGTACCTACATGTGTGAAATGGAGATAATGGAAACAAACTTGGTTTGTTCCTAAATGTGTGAAATGGAGATAATAGAAACAAACTTGGTTTGTTTCTAAATGTGTGGAATGGAGATAATGGAAACAAACTTGGTGTGTTCCTAAATGTGTGAAATGTAGATAATGGAGAGAAACTTGGTTTGTTCCTAAATGTGTGAAATGGAGATAATGGAAACAAACTTGGTTTGTTCCTAAATGTATGAAATAGAGATAATGAAAACAAACTTGGTTTGTTCCTAAATGGAGATAATGGAAACAAACTTGCTTTGTTCTTAAATGTGTGGAATGGAGATAATGGAAATAAACTTGGTTTGTTCCTAAATGTGTGAAATGGAGATATCGGAAACAAACTTGGTTTGTTCCTAAATGTATGAAATGGAGATAATGGAAACAAACTTGGTTTGTTCCGAAATGGAGATAATGGAAGCAAACTTGGTTTGTTCCTAAATGTGTGAAATGGAGATATTGGAAACAAACTTGGTTTGTTCCTAAATGTGTGAAATGGAGATAATGGATACAAACTTGGTTTGTTCCTAAATGTGTGAAATGGAGATAATGGGAACAAACTTGGTTCGTTCCTAAATGTGTGAAATGTAGATAATGGAAACAAACTTGGTTTGTTCCTAAATGGAGATAATGGAAACAAACTTGGTTTGTTTCTAAATGGAAACAAACTTGGTTTGTTCCAAAATGTAGATAATGGAAACAAATTTGGTTTGTTCCTAAATGTATGAAATAGAGATAATGAAAACAAACTTGGTTTGTTCCTAAATGTGTGAAATGGAGATAATGGAAACAAACTTGCTTTGTTCTTAAATGTGTGGAATGGAGATAATGGAAATAAACTTGGTTTGTTCCTAAATGTGTGAAATGGAGATAATGGAAACAAACTTGGTTTGTTCCTAAATGTATGAAATGGAGATAATGGAAACAAACTTGGTTTGTTCCGAAATGGAGATAATGGAAGCAAACTTGGTTTGTTCCTAAATGTGTGAAATGGAGATAATGGAAACAAACTTGGTTTGTTCCTAAATGTGTGAAATGGAGATAATGGATACAAACTTGGTTTGTTCCTAAATGTGTGAAATGGAGATAATGGAAACAAACTTGGTTCGTTCCTAAATGTGTGAAATGTAGATAATGGAAACAAACTTGGTTTGTTCCTAAATGTGTAAAATGGAGATAATGGAAACAAACTTGGTTTGTTCCTAAATGTATGAAATAGAGATAATGAAAACAAACTTGGTTTTTTCTAAATGGAGATAAAACAAACTTGGTTTGTTCCTTAAAAAATGGAGATAATGGAAACAAATTTGGTTTGTTCTAAATGTGTGAAATGGACTTGGTTTGTTCCTAAATAATGGAAATAAACTTGGTTTGTTTCTAAATGGTTTGTTCTAAATATGTGAAATGGAGATAATGGAAATAAACTTGGTTTGTTCCTAAATATGTGAAATGGAGATAATGGAAACAAACTTGGTTTGTTCTTAAATGTGTGAAATGGAGATAATGGAAACTAACTTGGTTTGTTCTTAAGTGTGTGAAATGTAGATAATGGAAACAAACTTTGTCTGTTCCTAGATGTGTGAAATGGAGATAATGGAAACAAACTTGCTTGTTCCTAAATGTGTGAAATGGAGATAATGGAAACAAACTTGGTTTGTTCCTAAATGTGTGAACATGAGAAGAGATGATGCCATTTAGAATGATGACTTCCAGCTCGCACATTTGTTTGAATTTATGTTATTTGACTATAAGATTTATGCTTTTCTTGAATTTAGACCAAAAAATGTATGTAAACTAGTGCCAACTATAAGAAATTTAAAGAAAATTAGAAACAAATCTAGCAGATTAATTTGTTGTGAGGGATTAGACATCATTTAGCCCCTTTGTCATGAACCTTCCCCCATCTCCAGGGTCATAAGCAGTATTACAAGAAATAATACAATAGGATGCAGGGCCGTAATTCCTGTGGGACAGGAACATTTTTTTTTTAGATTCAGTACATTTTGGGTAAAATGTGCCTCTCTCCCACCACCTCTGTTTGCACAAGAAGCCATGCCCCCTCCCCTCCCCCCACACACACTTTCTGGATTAGGATTAAGGCCCTGCTAGGATGCATTCGAGATAAAGGTTATTGGCCTTTGTTCATCATGAATGCAAATTTCAATCTCAACATTTCAATCTAAAATCACAAGAAAAATTAAGAGATCAGCTGTTTATATGCATATTTTGTATGTATTTATTGGGTATATTTGAATGCAAGCATAGCAATGCATTCTAAGGTTCACATGAAATATACTTTTGCACATGAGAAGTGTGACTTTAATCATTATATGAGTTTGATTTCAATGTAAAGACCACGTTCTTACCTAATTTGTTTCTTGTCATTATTTTTTATATAAGTTCTGCCCGTGAGTGGCTTTTGTAAGTTTATAGTACAGGGGGAAAATTAACTGCCAACTCTTGATTGACAGAATGAGGAAATGCAGACAAAAGAGTTATGGATGACTTCAAGCAAAAAAGGTGGGAGAAGGCCTAAAATCATACAAAGCAAGAGGTCAGCAGCATAATTTACTGGTAAGTTGCTCTCATTTTCCTGCCATTTTACTGAAAATTGGGTAAACTTGTGCAAGATTATAAATTATCATATTTAAACAAAACATCTGCCTGCCATTATAATGTAGGACATGTGCGTCTGTTTGTATGGTACCCTTCCAAGGTAACAAGAAATGATGTCATAACCCAAAAGTTCAAATGAATTAAAAAAATTAAAATGCATCGAAGATTGATCAGTTGATGGATTAACACAATTTTTATATCTGATTTATTCAATGGAGTAAACATCATCTGGCAATATTGTGAGATGGGTACGAGGGTGTATATTATAGGGAAGCTTAGCCACAATTCAGAGGTGGTTTTGCAGATTTTGTTTTGGAAATTGTGGGGACTTTGTAAAAGGGGGTTCGTTTTTCGTATAAAAGGACAAACAATTCCGGGTGCTCAATTATTTTTTTAAGATTTCAAAAGGGCATTTTTTCTCTATAAAGGGGGTTCAGGAATTTGAAAGGGGGGCTTGTTTTTTCGTATAAAAGAGCAAGAAACCTTGAAACTCTGTTTGCTTATTATATGTTTAGATTTCAAAAGGGCACTTTCTCAACAAAAGGGGGTTCGTTTGCTCGGTCAACCGCCTCCCCCGCTCAGAAAGAAACGCCCCCACCTTTGGATGCTTACATAAATCAATTATTTCCTGTACTCTGCAATGTAATGTACCCTACAGTCACAGTGTCTATTTCATAAAGCTTTTAAAATGATTTCTGCAAGTAGAGTAGAAATTGAGCGTTTGATGTCATATACACTTGAGCAGTCTCTTGTTGGGTCATAGTGTAGTAATCTCCGGAAGCACGTTTTAGGTGTGTGCCCCCTGTGCATGAATTACGTGGGTCATAGTGTAGTAATCTTTGGAAGCAAGTTGTAGGTAGGTGTGAGCCCCCTCCCCTACTCTTCCCTTTCTCCCTCCCGTGCATGAATTACGCGTTTCATAGTGTAGTAATCTCAGGAAGCAAGTTGTAGGTAGGTGTGAACCCCCTCCACCGCCTCCCTTCCTGTGCATGAATTACGCTGGTCATAGTGTAGTAATCTCAGGAAGCAAGCTTTAGGTGTGTGCCCCTTGTGCATGAATTACGCTTATTGACAGTGCTGAAAGCAAGAAGAAAACTTCAGTAAGCATTAACAAAACACACCGACAGCAAGTAAAGACATTTTTGCAAAGAAACTCATGAATGAAAGATCTCTATTATAGAAATACAAAAGATGCTGCCACTGTTCAGAACCACATCACAAAAATGAATTGAATTGTTTATTCACCATTGCATGACTTATGATCAGGGATGGTGGAATCATGGGGCCACTAGCTGTGCCCCTTGCCCAAGAGCTAGGGGAGTGGACAAGGGCACTGCAGAAGGTGCCCTTTTAGAAGTTATGTACGTGAAACCCCAGTCTTAAGCTACAAATTGCTCACAGTTAAGAACTACCCTTGCAGGCATTCAGCACTTTACTGTAACTGAAGACTCACGTTTCCGTTAAATCCTCATTAGAATTTTGGAGTAAAGAAAGCGCCCTCACTGGATTTTTGGCCCCCTTTGCCCTGATGTTTCCCCCCTCTCCTGCTGGTGCTTGAATGATCTTGTCAACACTCCAATAATGTTGTTACACAAAGTATATATATTAAAACATGCTCATGCAGTATTGGCAAATGCACATTCTTTAATTCTTGCAAATTTAAGTTTTCTAGAATTGTTGCATTCGAACCTAGGAAGTTCGATTCATGCTATAAGCCACATAAAAATTACCATAATTTACTTCAAGTTATACCTTACCTTCCATGCTATTAATATGCAATCTGGTCACATGACCTGATTCTAACGCACTTCTAACCGACCCTAAAAAAGGTAGTAACCAGCCAAGCCCTGACCTCCATAATACCTCTGTACCACCTCACTCTTTTTCAGCGCGTTGTTGGCACTAACATCGCTGAAAACTGGTCATTTTTATTTTATTAATAATTAACCTTTTTAACTCTTTTCTCTTCGGCAGCATCTACCTGGAGGGTTTTTACGCTGCCCTTTCTCATCTGGCTCGCCTTTTCAAGTCTTGCGAGGTAGCCATGGGTCCGAGATTTCTTCAGCCGACCTACACGACTTTACCCGTGTAGCCTACACTTAGGATAGCGGGTTTTTTGTCTCCATTCGTACAAAGCGAGTGGCTAGTTCGAGAGCGTCCTACTCTCGTGGTGAGTGTTTTAGGTCCTAGAGCACCAGGTGTGCCTGTCTAGGGGACCTCTTACCCCGGGGTTTAGGTTTTTCCACCCTTTGCCCCGCCTTACCACGAGGAACCTAGCGTTATAACTTTGCATATGTTTTAACACGTTAGGATATCTCTGTACAAGTTCGTATGCATTAGGCCAATTTCTTTTTCTGATTTTGGCGCGTGCGCATTGGGTCGACGTCTCTGTCGGATGTTCGGGGAGTCGGCTCCGAGCTTCTCCAAGGAGTTACAGTTGTTACAAGAGAGCTTATTTTTGTGTTAACGTTACCAGCATATGAATATTTTAATTTTTCTTACATAAATTAAAGACAAAGTTTTTAATTTTCAAGCTTGTTTTTTGGGGCTTGGGAGAGACCGGATGGGGGTCTCTCCGATGTACTGTTTAAAGGATATCTAATCTCTTCTTTTTATCTTTACAGACTCCGAGTACTCAGTGGTTTGTGTTTTCCACGCTACCCTGGCGCTTGTAAAGGTTTTACGTTGGATGCGTTTTCTCGGGTTTATAAAAAAAATTCAGATAGAGAATTTTTCTGTTAATTTTTTTTTTATGTACTGTTTTGCTATGCCTCGTCTCTCTTTTAAGGTGATCATAGGTACTTCCCCCACAGGGGCGATATTGCTGTATTCGTTGTATGTACGCATTGCTATACGTTCTTTTCTTTTCAGAAATCTTGTTCCAAGAATGATTAACTCGGTGGCGCTGCGCCTTAGGTGACGTTCCAAGTGAACGCCACCTAGAGTTCAGAGAGAGAAGATAAGATCTTAGTCCTCTTCGTGGCGTTGCGCCACCTAGAGTTGAATAGCTAAGAGAGAGAGATAAGATAACCTCTTAGGGGCGTTGAAAAAACGCCGCCTAAAGTTGAGATGATTGAAAAGGTAAGAGAGAGATAAGCTCTGATTAACCCAGTGGCGCTGCGCCTTGGGTCGGGTTCCAAGTGGACACCATCTAGAGTTAAGATAGTTCAGAGAGAGAGAAGATATCATCTTAGGGGCGCTGCGCCCCTAAGTTGTAAAGAGAAAAATTAAGATTCGTACGGTTTCGCAGCCCGTTGTTACAGGGCAGTTCCATTGGACGGTTCCGCGGCCCGTTGTTACGGGGCGAACGGTTCCATTGGACGGTTCCATACGGTTCCGCGGCCCGTTATTACGGGGCGAACAATTCCATACGGTTACGCGGCCCGTGTTTACAGGGCGGGTGGTTCCATTGGACGGTTCCGTGATCCATACGGTTCCGCGGCCCGTGTTTACGGGGCGGACAGTTCCATTGGACGGTTCCGTGATCCATATTACACGGTTCCGCGGCCCGTGTTTACGGGTCTGTATATAACGTACACCGTACGGCTTGTCCAGTTATACGCCCACTAGCTACCAAGCTGCGTGGTCAGGTGACATTCTTGGCAAGAAGTATAGCATTGAGACAGCTGTTTTTTTCTTGGTCCCGTAGCCATTAGCTACGCAGTTCCACAGCTCGTGTGAATGCAATTAAGATTGTCTACGTTGAACATTACAGTTCCGTATTTATTTTCACCAGTATCATAGACATGGAGGACAGGTCCCCGAGTGTCGATGTTTTACACACCCAGGATGTCCTGCAATGCATAGCGTGCAAACGCTCCTTTAAATTACGCTCAGGTGACATCCATCTCACGTGTTACGCGTGTAGATTATGCTGCGAGTCAAATCCTTGTACTCTTTGCAGCAATTGGGACCTAGCGGCGTGGTCGGAGCACAGACTCCACCGCGACCGGTATTTTCAAAAAGCGGTGGAGAAGCGACGGTCTGATAGGCCCTCTTCATCTTCCCACCCGCCGCCACCGCCACCCAGGCTCAAAGCGCACCCACCTCCCGTCAGGGAGGCGGAGCCGCCGCCTACTCTCAGCGGAGCGCCCCTTGTCGGGCCCCCTCAGCTGAGTAGACGTACGCTAACACGTACTCCAGTGGTGCCTAGCACGGTGGCGGAGCCCTCCCCTCCCGTCTCCCCATTAGGGTCTCCCGAACGAGGCAGGCCCCGGAGGAGGGACAGGGATCGGGACAGTACACACAAGGAGAGGCTGAGTCGACGTCATAGGTCCTCTCCCTCATCCTCCTCTTCCTCATCCTCCCCTGAACATAGGAAGCGACATCGGGGCCGCCCCCTTGAGGATCCCGCTTTTCAGGACACACTCAAGAAGATGAGACTTTGGTGTCACAGGCTCTGGAGCGGAGGCTTTCGCCTCCTACTCCTCTCTCCCCGGCAGCCACCACTGCCGCGGCTTGGCATCCCCCTGACCCTGAGGTTTTGGAGGAGGATGCCCTCGACATCTATCCCTCGGGAGAGGAGGTCGATTTTCTGGATACGGCACGAGACAGCCCCCCGGTACGGGGGACTTCTCCTGCCGCCCCGGCTCCAGCCACTCTCGGTGCCGCATTTACGATGCTGAATGCACCGGATATGGCCCCTGTATCCTACCGGATATCGGACGAGGTCTTCTTTCCACCACCTCTCCCGGTGGACCCCATTTTTACAGGGGAAGCGGGTTGCCCAGCTTTTGGATTTCCTTGAACAGGAAATCAAGCTGGAGGTCGCAGAAGTTCGCCATCACCTCCATCCCGAACCCTCCCAGGAACCTCGTAATGTCCACGTTTTTCCTGGCCCCCAAGAAAGGAACAAGTGGCGCCCGATTATCAATCTAAGACCGCTCAACAGATTCATCCGACCATTGGGGTTCAAAATGGAGACTCTTCACTTCATCCTCCCTCAGTTGACGAGGAGCCTGTGGGCCACCTCCGTCGACCTCACGGACGCATATCTCCATGTGCCGATGTTCGAGGAACACAGGCGTTTTCTGGCGTTCAATTCGAGGGAGTTACGTACACGTTCAGGGCGTTACCATTCGGGCTATCGACTGCCCCCAGGATCTTCACCCGGATCACGAGAGTTCTAGCGGCCTTCTTACGACGGCAAGGCATCATAATTTTTATGTATCTCGACGTCTGGCTGATCGTTGCAGCAGACGCAGCCACAGTCGCAAAACACACGAACGTGGTCATACGGGTGGCACAGGACTTGGGGTGGTTGATCAACTTCGCCAAGTCCAACCTAGTTCCGTCTCAGACTCCCACCTTCCTCGGGGCAGTCCTGGATTTTCCTCGCGGTCGTATACGGCCGACGGAGGAACGTATCCTTGCCGTGCGGGCGGGAGCCAACGTCCTTCTCTCGTTACCAGCGTCGCCGGCGAGAGCCTGGCTGGTATTCTTGGGGTACCTAGCCAGCCTTGTAGATGTAGTCCCCATGTGCAGGTTTTACATGCGGGATCTACAATTTCATCTACTGGGTCATTTCATACCATCCCGGAGAGACCTCAGCGTCCTTTTCCCCCGTACGCAGGCGGTGGTTCCCCACATTTGGTGGTAGTGCGTCCACTCTCACCTGTCACAGGGAGCAATTTTTCCGCCCGTCAGGCCCTCGGTATCGGTGGTGACCGATGCGTCTTTGACGGGGTGGGGAGCGCATTTAGCGTGGTCCCAAGTCGCGGGATTTTGGACGGATGCTTGGTGCGGTCAGCACATATATCTGTTTGAACTAGAGGCGGTCCGCCGGGCTCTTGTTCACTTCCTACCACAGGTCCGGAACAAGTCCGTTCTAATACGCACCGACAACACCACGGTAGTGGCGTTTATCAACAGACAGGGAGGCACAAGATCCCGGAGTCTCTGGATCTTAGCCAGGTCCCTTCTGTCTTGGTGCATGCTGAACAAGGTCACGCTCCGGGCGATCCACCTGCCAGGCAAGGAGAACACGATCGCGGATCTGTTATCTTGCCTCCAAGGAGCCCCCACAGAGTGGGCCCTTCTCCCGCGGGTGGCCGAGGCGATCTGGTTAACCTTCGGTCTCCCGGACGTCGATCTGTTCGCGTCCGTGGACAACCACAAGCTACCAATTTTCTGCGCTCTCATCCCCGACTCAAGAGTCTGGGTGGTCGACGCGTTCACGATCAGGTGGGCCCATTTCGTGGGCTACGCCTTCCCACCGTTCGCTCTAGTACCGAGAGTATTGAACAAGGTGGTGTCCGATCAGTGTTCCATGTTTCTTCTGGTAGCTCCCAATTGGCCCGGCCAGCTGTGGTTCCCTCAACTGCTCAATCTTGTCGCAGGTTTCCCGTACGGGCTTCCGGTCACGGACGAGTTAGTCTCCATTCCGGGCTCCGGCAAACTGCACCACAACCCAAAAGCACTCCATTTGACTGTGTGGCCTCTATCCGCGAATCCCTTGTGTCGCTAGGTCTTTCGGAGGCGGCTGCCCAAATGGCGGCCTCTAGCCGGAGATCTTCCACTTTAAGCATGTATGCTTCCAGGCTCGGAATGTTCCGAGACTGGTGCCGGGATAGATCGGTTTCTCCGCATACGGCGCCTCTTGGTGACGTAACGGATTTTTTGTTAGTTCAGTTTAATCTGAATAAATCCATCAATACGGTCAAGGGGTTCAGGACGGCCATAGCGGCTATCCACCGGGGCTTCCTCGACGGCTCTACTGTCACCGACGCGCAGCCTCTGGAAAGATTGATTAAGGGCATGTTCTTACAAAGGCCTCCAGTTCGGAACCTTGCTCCCCCTTGGGATATGCAGGTGGTCCTCGAGATTTTGGCACGGGCTCCGTTTGAGCCTTTGCCGGTTTGTCCTCTCAAGGAACTGACTTTAAAAACGGTGTTTTTACTCTCCGCGGCCTCGGCTAGGCGGAGGAGCGCTCTTCACGCGCTTTCCCCTCAAAAAGGGTCATATTCGCTTTGAATCGGGGGGGGGGGGGCGTTCGTCTCGTGCCCGACCCGGCCTTCTTAGCGAAGAATCAGACGGTCGAGTTTTTACCGGAACCTATTTTCCTCCCGTCGCTCGCTACGTTTTTTGACACGACAGAGGACAAGGTCTGGTGTCCCGTTCGGTGTCTCAAACACTATATCAAACGTACGCAATCCTTTCGGAACGACGTCACCGCTCTTGTTGTGTCCTTCCAACAGCCGCATCGAGCTGTCTCGCGTGATACGATTTCTCGCTGGATTGTCCAAGCGATCACATACAATAGGTCCGCGTTGTTCGCGGAACGTTCGGTTCAGGCACACCAGGTACGAGGCATAGCGGCGTCAATTGCGCTTTTCGGAAGGGGTCCCCTTCACGAGATTCCTCGTGCTGCAGTGTGGAAAACGCCAGCCACGTTCGTCTCAGCTTATCTGGTGGATATTCCGGACTATCAGGGCGGAGTTGCACGGGCCGTTTGTTTTCTGGAGGAGGACCACCCCCTTCTTGAGGTGAATATTCTTCACTTATTCCCGTTCTCTTGTTCCTTTGAAGTGGTTTACGTCATTTTTTTTTACCGTTTTCTCGTTCCTTCATTTTCACTAACGTTTAATTTCGGCCGTTCAGGCTCGGGTAATTTCGTTTGCTTATTCTAATGAAACTTTGCCGTTGTTTTGGCGATTGTTCTTGCGTTCTTTCCCAACGAAATTTTTGTCAATTTTACTTGACGCATTTCATTTCGTTTCCGTTTTACTAACACGGTTTTTGGTGTTTCCTGCTTAGTTTACCTTTACAGACGGTTTGTTCACTTTATGCTTTTCTGACCCGCTCCGGTTCTCCGACGAACTTGGTGAGTTTTCGTCGTGCCGTTTTGAGCGTAGTTTGCAGTTTGTTTCTGTTCACGGTCGGGTTTGCGTTGCGTGTCTTCACGTTTGGTTCACTTTTGTTCTGTGGGCGTTTTGCCTCGTGTTTTGATAGTTCAGAAGAAGCTGTTCGGTGGTCTTTCGTCCTTCAGAGGAGAAAGTTTTTCGTCCCTTCAGAGGGATTCGACTATTGCGAGTTTAGTACCAGCCATTAAAAAAGAATGTGCTTCGGTCTGAACTCCCTTCCTTCCTCTTCTCGATTGCAATCTGATTGCATATCAATAGCATGGAAGGTAAGGTATAACTTGAAGTAAATTTACCCCGCTAAGCGTAGCGGGGATATTTACGAAAGTTATACTTACCTTCCATGCATCCCGCCCGCCTCCCCTCTCGTTCAGGCCTCGGTGGAATGTTGAGTGAGGTGGTACAGAGGTATTATGGAGGTCAGGGCTTGGCTGGTTACTACGTTTTTTAGGGTCGGTTAGAAGTGCGTTAGAATCAGGTCATGTGACCAGATTGCAGATTAAAGCATGGAAGGTAAGTATAACTCTCGTAAATATCCCCGCTACGCTTAGCGGGGTAAATTTGCTTCTCCCTCTTAATTAAGAAGTGTACTCAATGAAGCAATATCTTCCCTTAGGAGAAATGGTCCGTCAATAATTCACAGTTAATGCACACATCACCTAAGGCATATGATGCACAACTATTTTATCACCAATTTGCAAACAAACTTCCCCCACTAAGACACCTAACACGGATGAGTGGTTTTAATCACAAAAGTGCCTTGATTATTCAGCTATGGCTTTGTATAATCTTATACACACAAATAACCTTGGGCTACTTGGCTGTGGTGTGCATGGGAATGGCGATAAACAATCATTGTTTGAGTGGAAACACAATACACTCACTGAACAGGAAGTCGGGTTGGTAATTGCCATACCTGAGTTTTCAGGATTAACTCGGGTGTCGGGTGTGGGTAGGCTTAAAGAGAACAGATTTTACATACAAAAATTTCATGTAACCCAGCCGTGCATCACAAGAAACAGTCCGGTAGCATGCCTATTAATAGGAACATTTTGCTACATGAAAGCCGCCATTTTGTGATATTTCCCATGATCCTTTGCTATCTTAACGTTAAAGCCTTATGCAACGTTACATTTTTCAAATTTGAAATACGTCTGGGTAAAATATCTTTGCAAGAGGAAACTTATGAAAATACCTTCATTGCTGTCATGGCTACAACATTTCCACTGCCATTTAATATGTTCACCACGCCGTTTTCGAAATATTAGATACAATAGACAATAGAGCTAGATTTTTAGGCGCGAAACGGCCATTTTGAAAATTCAAATGTTTTTCAACACAATGATTTGTAATATTTCAAGTACATAAATCAGAAACTATGACATTTTATCGCAACATCTGAACAATATGGCTGCGTGACTTCAACATTCTCGTGTGTTATAAATCTTTCTATTAATAGG
>JAIGNY010004471.1:67500-95000 GCA_020152595.1 Chiridota heheva
ATTGTGTTGTATCTTTTATTCAACTCTTTCTGCTAATTTCGTACAAAATAAGTACAAGCTGGCCGGAGGACGAATTCTGTGAGTTTTGGAGTCGTGCCTGTATGCTTTATTTCACATGATCCAATATTTTCCTCATAGTTGAATCCAGTGCACTCACTGCCAAACATCTGACATCTGAAAGCACAATTCCCCATATTTGTTTGGTACGATTTCTCTATTTCATAACTCTCTAGACATCGGCCGTCCATTGGAAAGCCACGCGGATCCCGAAGCACTTGGAAGGTCGGCCTGGTATTACCTGCGAAGGAAATATGGAAGCGTACAAGTGGTTATATATTCATTTTAATGTACTAATGTTCCTCATGAAGTTTTCTTTCGTATAAGATTAAATTGCATAGCCACTTAATTATACTTCACTAATATGAGATCCTGTATGAGTACTGTTTACCCTTTTGAATTCCATCCTCTTGTTTCGTATTTCAACACTCATCTTTGTATTGTAATTTGAATTCCATCCTCTTGTTTCCTATTTCAACACTCCATCTTTGTATTGTAATTTGAATACGGTAGCGTGCTTGTATTTCAGTAAAGTTTATGTCATTTGCACTTAAAGGCAGCCAAAGTTTTTTACCAGAGAAAATACATCTATTTTTCAATAAGATAAGAACAACTTTGATTGGAAACATTTAATATAAGTTTGTGACGGCGAATAACGCCCCTACCTCTTAAAAGCCTGGATATTTCTTTTAACTGCTAAAATCTACAAATATGCGTGTCTAAACGCATGAAGAAAAAAAACCCACGACACTAGAGGTCATACGTGTTAGAGAAAGGAATGCATATAGATCCAAATTATGCAAACCATGTATGTAGTGGTTTACAATGACATTCAGAGTTTTAAATGCATGGAATTTACGCTCTTATGTGGTTAGTTAGAGTTAAGTGTGGTTCTTTTTTTTTTTTGAATGATATTTCTAAAGATCATTTCCGCCTTGTTCCTGACGTCCTGTCCTGTGTGTTACGATGTGGTAGCAATATTGGTGACATATTCAACCATTTGCAACGTATCTGACGCTGGTAAGTGCGCGCATCTCATTAGCAACTTTCGTAAGACACATGAGAATTCCTAAGTACAGTTCTGGTGTGTACATGGAAGCGTGGTTACTGTGAGTTCTCTTTTGTGCAGACGTGCTAAGTATTTTTGCAATCTTGAAAGGAAGAGGAATATATCAGTTGACCGCCCTTAACCCGGCTGTATAGATGTATGCAAGTAGGACATGATCTCCTTTAACATCCAACATGAAACCTGAGAGTCTTCTGCAGAAGATTGAGCAGGCTAGCGACAGCTGCTGCACCATGTAATGTTCTACTACGGTGAGAGATACAGAACAGAGAAACAGAACACAGCTGATAGCCATCTATTCATTTTTGTCTGCAACAGCTATCAGTGGTTGTGTTTATCCCAAATTGGTCTCTTCGGTCACTCAAACAAATGCACAAAGAAATCAATACCACTTAAAGATAAGAAAGGAAATGATTGTGCGACTCAAAAAAATGTATTTAGCTGTATTCCATTGTATTGATATAAACGAACGAATGCCTTAATTGTGATGAGGTACTGGACTTATTGAATACTGGACGTTATTATATTGCTTTTTACAATGGAAATAAAAAGTAGTCCATGCATGGGCATGTAGTAAAAGTTAGAACACTATCCAGGCACGTGACACGTCACGTGTACCTACTTTATAGCCTTACAAAGTATTGCAAATATGCTGTTGTCCCTAGAAGGTGTTAGCTGGCTGCCTTTGCGGATACAAATTGCACCAAACGTCCTATATAGGGGTAATTGATTGCTTATTTACAATGACAATAAGAGTATAGTCAGTGCATGGGCACGCAGTAAAAAGTAGAACGCTATTCAGGCACGTGATGCGTCACTTATACCTACTCAATAGCCTACATAGTAGCCTTACAAAGTTTTACAAACATGCTGCTGTCCCTAGAATGTGTCAGCTGACTATCTTTGTGGATAAAAATTGCACCAAACGGCATATATTGAACTTCAAAATATCTCTCACCTTTGCAACATGCCTTTGAAGTTTCTGTCTGAGCTCTCTTCACACAACTTACAGAATCACTCACGTTGCTTAACACATTGCTTTGAGAAGACGTTGCTGAGGCTGGACTTGTTGAACGTTCTGTAGTTGACACTTCATCAGTAGATGATACTTTAGTGCCCATTGCGAGTGTTGACAACTGGTGCTCGGTAGTTTCTTTCATGGCTGTCGTCGTTCCAATCTGAGACGATGGCACAACAGGAACAGTGGTCTCAGCTTTTGATGTTTGCCGAGTTGTACCGTCTTCTATTGTTGCTACATCTTCGAGTGTGGCAGTTTTTGATGTTTGCCGAGTTGTACCGTCTTCTATTGTCGTTACATTTTTGAGTGTGGCAGTTTTTGATGTTTGCTGAGTTGTACCGTCTTCTGTTGTCGTTCCATCTTCGAGTGTGGCAGTTTTTGATGTTTGCCGAGTTGTACCGTCTTCTGGTGTAGTTCCATCTTCGAGTGTGGCAGTTTTTAAAGTTTGCCGAGTTGTACCGTCTTCTATTGTTGTTACATCTTCGAGTGTGGCAGTTTTTGATGTTTGCCGAGTTGTACCGTCTTCTATTGTTGCTACATCTTCGAGTGTGGCAGTTTTTGATGTTTGCTGAGTTGTACCGTCTTCTATTGTTGTTACATCTTCGAGTGTGGTAGTTTTTGATGTTTGCTGAGTTGTACCGTCTTCTATTGTCGTTACATCTTCGAGTGTGGCAGCTTTTGATGTTTGCCGAGTTGTACCGTCTTCTATTGTTGTTACATCTTCGAGTGTAGTAATACTAGTGGAAGTTTGTAGTTGTGTAGTCTTAATATTTGTCATTTGTGGTTGCGATATTTCAATTTGATTTGTTGGTTGTATTATTGTTTCAGTTGTTGGAGTTTCTGTGGAGGATTTTTGCGTTCTTTCGTCATCCTGGCTAAAATCTTGTATGGTAGTCAAGGGCTGTATGTATTCCAAAGTTGTTTCTGGAAATAATGGTATATCGATGACGCATATTATCAAAGGATAAGTGTCGTTGCAGTCGTGTGCTAGCAGCTTACCAGTGGTTGAATCAGCGACAACACACAATTTGTTGGCTGTGAGAAAATTTCCTGGCTCACCATCGGCCCAATCTAAAGGAAACACATAAAAAGAGAAATTTTTCATGAAATTGGAATCATTGCAGCACTTAGAAAGTATGCATAATTGAAATAACTGTAAGAATAATTAATCATAAAAGAATAATTAAATTATTACTACTTCAGATATATCATGATACATTGTGGTGTTCATTCGTCTCTATTCCATTATTAGTACGCCCCTCACGACCGAACTTGATGTTACTCGTATCTGTATGTTTGCCTGAGGAAAAATCTCCTAAGACTCGAACCTGTAACCTACTGTATTTAAGTTGTGCGCTCTATTAACTGAGCTACCCAACTCATTTTTCATTTCTTCCTCATCTCTAAGGTTTCGGCTATTTCAGAATATGTATCGGTTCAGCCAGCAGCTGTGCAACATGACATTATTTACATTTGTGCCCGGCTATATCCTGTTGAAGTAGACCGCCAGAAAAAGAAGCAGCATGCCCCGTTCAAAGGTGTTATACAATGAGCCAACCAGAATTCCAGTAAACCGACTGTCAGGTGGGTACTTTCCATCTGGTTTTCCCTCAGCTCACTGTGCCACTGGTAGATGGAAAACCATCAAAGATAATTCTTTTCCACAACCAGTGCACGTGGCAGTTTACCTTCCAGGAAGCTATTCCATGCATGTGATAATAGAAAATGATATGCCCTGAAATATGCACAAAGTTTTGATTAAAGACTGGATCGTCAAAGCTAAGATAAATCCATCCGAGCCATTAGGCTCACGTAGCCCGGTGCTTATCTCCGATTTCAATTGGCGCAAATGATCGTCAAATACTCGTTATCAAATATCTTGATTACTACAACTACTTGAAACTTTGTTAGTGACGTGTCATTTTCAGATATTAGTGGTACTGAAATCTGAATACCTTTAGGAATACATTCAATTTCATCACCAAAATTTACCCATTGTTTATATCCTGCGCTCTCATCTCTTCTTGCACTCACTGGTGTTGATTTATTTAATATGAAATATTAATAACCTGAAAAGCCATTTTAATGACAAGATTATCTGAAAAAAAATCCGTAGTAGATGATGAAAATATGTTTACGATTGGCAACATTTCATCATTAATAAATAGCTTCATTAAAATACTTACGATTGAACGAACTGAAACAGTTTACAAGTTATAATTTATCACTGTGACAGTTTTAGTATTTCTCAAAATATGCAACATTTTTAATGTATAAGAACGAGAAAACATTTCAAAATTGTAATGAATGTATTCAAATTTCGTTTGAAAGTCATTTAACAGTTTAATCGCTCTTTGGTGGAATACGCTTCCCTTTTTAAGCACATGTTGGCGTACAACTATACAACGAATCAACAACCAAAAATAAGCAGTTTTGTTCATTATAACTCGTCGTAAATTTGCCTTGAAAACAGCATAGTAATACTTGAAAATGTAAAATGCTGTAAACAGCCCGGGAGAAGCCATATCAAGTGTTTCGCCTCCAGAATAGCACGCTTGCAAACCTTGACTAATTTGTAGGGGAAAATGTATGCATCAGCATAAAAATAGAATAATGAAGATGACCCAAAATTGAAGAAACCATCCATTAAATTAATTGAAATAGTATTTAAATTTTAAGATATTATTTTCCCGGAAAAATTAACGTATACATTTTTGATTTTCTCTAAATATCTACAAATTGGTCTGGATAAATTGGTCTGGATAACTCTAGATAGTTTTCAAAATTCAAGATTGTATTTTAAGATACATTAACGATGAATAGCATGTTAGGCTCGTATGAAATTTTAGGAAATTTTCATCAATGTTGCCCTCCATAGCATAGCTAAAAAATCTAGATCGAGGTTTTATTTTGAACCCTCGTTCGTGGGCATCTTTCGGACTGATAGACGGGTCACTTTGAAACTGTAATGTAATGATTTTCTGTCATTTATATAATTTTTCAATAGATTTGAAAACGTTTATGTTGCCTATTCTTGTTCATAAATCTCCCTAAATTCCTTAATCAGTCATTTGTTTTACTGCCGGTCTATTTTCTTTGACTTTAGAAGCTAGTGATCAAGCATAAAGCGCATTTATCTACAAAGGTTTAAAACATTTTGCTAGAATTGAAATTATCTGACCCCATCCGCTTTAGAATATAATGAGGCAAGTTTTAAACGAATCTTCATGGAGCTTCAAGCTTTTTTTTGGTAACATCAATGTAGGGGTGGCCAAATAATACAAATGCTTTGACAAACATTGCCTCAAAAAATGTTTTCATTAGCTGGAGCGTTAAAATACCGTCTGGCACATGTGCTAATTAAGCTTGATATCCCTTTTGGGATTTCTCCTAATGTGTATTCAAATTGAAGTGAAGCACTTGTATTTGATAGCTCGTTTGGGCTATAACTTGAGTTTAAAAACTATTAAAAGCTCAAGAATGGCTGAGATAGCCTGAATAGTCTATTTAAATCAAATAGCGCAATTGAATCTGGCTATAAAATTACCAAATTGTAAATAACTTACTGATGAAAAATACCATGCAAATTACACACATGACCTGGCACAACTCCAAAAAACTCACACACAACTTCCAAGAAGTTTTTTGTTTGCGTGCAGATGATAAGCGACTGTCCTAACTGATGCATAAAATAAACCTTATCTTAAAGGATTAGTTCAAGGGTCAAGTAAGTCTATCTCATATGAACTGATGAAAGAGGACATTGAAAGAAATTTTAAAAATCGTGTTACTTATATTTGATTATAATGATTGCCACTTGGAAGTGTATTTGTGGGATGCTTTTATTGATTAATTGTGATTCAATTTTTGCAACAATTAATTTTCTGTTCAGAATGGCAAATATATTAGCAATATAAGGAAAATATGTCACAATTAAAATCATGTCTTGTGCAAGGATGTAAAATGCATCTTGATCTTATACAAGAGCATTTTGCTGTTAGTATGTCTGTTTATGATTTTAAATTCACTCAAAAGCAAACATTGTTAATATAATTCAGTAGGGGAGAATCCTGGACTTGTGGTGTAATAATAAATACACCAAAACTTGGAGCTTTGTATTCATTAAGATCCATGGAGGCCGCCATTTTAACTAGTGATAACATTAAGTCAATGGGGAATTTTCAATGAGAATGCGGAGGATATTTTTGAAAGGAAAAATCGATATCAAATGAATATTCATTAGATTTGACCGCAGACTTTTTAATTTCATCGTGGACTTCGCGATAAAATAACAATAGACTTCCCTTGACAGGTCGTTGACTTTTTGAATAGCTCTCTCGACACATGTCATCGCTGATACCGTGTACATACATCATATGTCACATTACACAAATACTACCGTTCTCAAAGTAAAAATCCCATTGATATAACGTTATCACAAGTTAAAATGGCGGCCTCCATGGATCTTAATGAATACGAAACTCCACGGTTTGGTGTATTTTCGTATTACACCAAAAGTCCAGGATTTTACCTGACTGTAATTTGCATCATGTTGCTGTTAAGGCTGAAGTTTTTTAGGCTTACTTGAAAAACAGTGTTCACATACGGTATTCAAACGATATTAAATACGCAGTGGGGCAACTAGAGTCCTGGGGGCCGTGGGGATTTTAGCTTCTGCAGATATGTCGGAACCACGGCGGCAATAAGGGAGGGGGAGAGAGACTGATAGAAGGTGCCCTTTTTGTGTTTTGAAATTGTGCGGACGGGGCAAGAGGTGCCATTTTGAATGTTGAAGGCGGGTCAGTCAGAAGGTGCCCTTTTCTGTGAATTTATTTTAAACAATTTTTGGCCATTCTTGAACTTTGAAAACAAATAGAAATCCACTCCACAAATACTATAATAGGTAGAGGTTGTTACATACATTTAGTATCTATTTGACACAATTAAAACATATTATTTACCAGGGGCTCCAACACTGAAGGCCGTGGTGGGAGGAGCATTCCCCCAATGATTTTCTAAGAAGCAATTCTCAAAAGAAGCCTTCCTATTCGTCCGATGGTAATTGTCAACATTGGTCCTGACACCCCAATCTCAAACCCATTGGTCGAATTTGCCTAACGAAAGTGGAGGAAAGTCAAAAGTGTGTGTTTGAAAGGGGGGGGATGTGGGGGGGACGGGTCATACAATCACGCTAAGATACATCATATCACCATACAAAAATACCCACTTGGACAAAAAGTGAAAGTGGGGAAGTACCACTTCCTCCCCCTAATCCCGCTTATGTTCAAAGCAACTGTGTTGGAATCATGGGGCAGGGGGCACGCTTCCTCGACAATTTCGAAAACTGAAAAGAGTGCCCCTTTTTAAAATGAAATACTGTCAAAAAAGCCATTGAACTTTAATTTTCTGCTCCCTCCCCCTTGGCCTGAGCTCCTTTTGAGATCCAATGGCGCAAAAATATAAAAAACTCCCCCAAAATGCAACAAATTTCCCAAAACGTGAAGAAAATTTCCTGAAAATGAAGGAATGAAGGAACGCAACATTTCCCCCGTATTTGAGATTTCCCGATTAGTAGCAACTTGAACATTAAACTTTATTAGCAGTGTAATTTTCTGCTTGTAACTGGGAAAGTATGGGGTCTTTATCTCACCCCTGAAAAAGGACCCTTCCTATGCCCCTGAATGCCTGATGCTGATGCCTGCACACTACGCACAAGACCACAGGTACATTATGGTAATGCCGTGTAATCATGTTTTTATTTGTTCGATCCTTTACTTCTAAGATTTTCCAGCACTGACTGATTTCATTGTTTATCATCTAGTACTTATCAAAACAATTGTTTTACTTACCCCAGTACCCTTCCTCTGAATTCTCATCTATCCAGTACCATGTATCCTCGGGTTCATTAATGCAAACCCACTTTCCTTTATTGTTATTATAGGAACAACCCTGCCATGTTATTTCTGGGCTAGTATAATACGTAGACTCTTTTAGAGCTCCTCCAATATCCTCATTTGCATTTCTGGTGACGTAAAGCCTAGCACCCGTGATCAGTTCCTCGTTTGTAATGCAACGAGCTTGTGCGTCGATCCAGGTTAATTGCGGTCTTGGGGGTGTTGTAAGAAAAGGTATCGTATAACCGACCTCCAGATACAAGCAACTGTTGTATATAAACCAATACCACAGTCCGCCAACTTCCGCTGAACATCTTTCGAAATCTAAGAAAAACGAATACACAACTAAATTAGTTCTCCTAATTGAAAGTACTTAGATTGTTTTAAAAATTATCAAAAGAATGAAATATGCAGCAACATAAAATCCCAACTAATGAATGATCATTTTGCAGCTTTCTTCTAACCATTTATTATTGCATGCTTCTCTGGTGATGTGATAGGTAACAGTAACTTTGTGGCGTTATTATTATTATTTTTTTGGGGGTGGGGTGAAATATAAGAACAACACCGTATGTTTGTTTAACACAAGCGCTTAACGAAAGCTATAAGCACAATACAACTGATGCAAGGTTCAAGTGCAAAATACTCAAATGAAACATAATAATGCGCTACTAGCAAGCTAGCTAAAAAGATACAAGTACAATGTTTCAAAGCATTTTTAACATCTCTGCGTCAGCTCTTGAATTAACCTGTTTGTCAGTCCGGAAGCATGCCTATTTATAGGAACATTTATAACACACAAGAATATTGAAGTCATGCAGCCATATTGTTCAGATGAAGCGATAAAATGTCATAGTTTTTTTTATTTTACGTACTTGAAATATCAAAATTCATTGTGTTGAAAAACATTTGAATTTTCAAAATGGCTGTTTCGCGCTTAAAAGCCTAGCTCTACTGTCTATTTTATCTAATATTTCGAAAACGGCGTGGTGAAGATATCAAATGAGAGTAGAAAAGTTGTAGCCATAGCAGTAATGAAGGTATTTTCAGAAGTTTTAACTTTCCCCTAGCAAAGATATTTTCCCAGACGTATTCCAAATTTGATAAATGTAACATTGCATAAGGCTTTAACCTTAGGATTGCAAAGGATCATGGGAAATATCACAAAATGGCGACTTCCATGCAGCAAAATGTTCCTATTAATAGGAACATTTGGGTTCCCATTAATAGGCATGCTACCGGACTGTTTGTTGGTTATGAATAATTCGATAAGTTATTTTGTTATATTTTCCATGATCCTTTGCTATCCTAACGTTAAAGCCTTATGCAATGTTACATATTTCAAATTTGAAATACGTCTGAAAAAAAAAAATTCTAGGGGAAACTTAAAACTTCTGAAAATACCTTCATTACTGTCATGGCTACAACTTTTCAACTCCCATGTGTTCACCAAGCCGTATTCGAAATATTAGATAAAATAGACAATAAAGCTAGGCTTTTAGGCGCGAAACAGCCATTTTGAAAGTTCAAATGTTTTTCAAGACAAGGTTTTTTAATATTTCAAGTACATAAATTGTAATTTTAGAAACTATGACATTCTATCGCAACATCTAAACATTATGGCTGCATGACTTCAATATTTTTGTGTGCTTTAGATGTTCCTATTAATAGGCATGCTTCCGGACTGTTTATGGTTTGTATTGAATTTTCAAACAATTTAGTGTTGAATTGTTTCATTTAATGTATCCACAGACCATTAAAACTCTTCTTTTTTGTTATGGTACTTACTTGCACTCCCACCACCTACTGTGATTCCTGCATCATTTGTAATGATATCGAGTATCCAAGTAGGTATCTCAAATGAACCCACAATATAACTGGTTTTAGCAAGCATCAAGAAAATCAGCAGAAATTGCGAAGTTCCCCATCCTTTTCGTTTTGCACTGAGAATTTTCATTGCTGTTGATGAACTGTTGTAAAGCCTTTGCTGCTGCACAGAGTTGGAGTCCTTGAAAGTTGTACTGCACCTGGAACAGAGTAATTTCTGATTAAAGATTAATGATGTACGGTTTTTGTAATGTGCAATAACGCAATCTCACATACATCAGTCCGGTAGCATTAATGGGAACATAAATGTTCCTATTATTGGGAACATTTTGCTACATGAAAGACGCCGTTTTGTGATATTTCCCATGATCCTTTGCTATCCTAACGTTAAAGCCTTATGCAATGTTATATTTTTCAAATTTGAAATACGTCTGGGAAAAATACTTTGCTAAGGGAAACTTAAAATTTATGAAAATACCTTCATTGCTGTCATGGCTACAACTTTTCCACTCCCATTTGATGTGTTCACCACGCCGTTTTCGAAATATTAGATAAAATAGACAAACTGACAAAAGAGAGCTAGGCTTTTAGGCGCAAAACGGCAATTTGGATAATTCAAATGTTTTCCAACACAATGATTTTTAATACTTCAAGTACATAAATTAGAAACTATGACCTTTTATCGCAACATTTGACAATATGGCTGCATGACTTTAATATTATCGTGTGTTATAAATGTTTCTATTAATAGGCATGCTTCCGGACTGTACATACAAAGTAACAAGTGCAATATTAATTTCCTACCTTTCTTTGCAATATATCCGAAGTTTGATTGGTCTGATTGATGTACGATTTTTCAAAAGTGCAATACCGCCATCTCACATACATAAAAAAAAGTAACACGTGCAATATCAACTTCCTATCTTCTTTTACAATGTATTCGAAGTTTGATTGGTGAAATGGAAATAATGATCTTTTTCTTAAGGTGTAATCTGAATGTATTTGTCAACGTGGAAAAAATAAAGTTTATTTCAGGATTAGATTCTATTTCATGAAAATACAAATGGTGAATTTTAACGGATTTGTAATGTGAGGCATGTTGCATTAATGGGCTTTAAAAGAAAAGAAAGAAAAAGTCGAGTATATTGTGAATAAATTGAGAAACTGATCGGCAAAGATGGGATGTTTTATCACCAGCTTACATCAAAATCGTGAAACAAATTAGCTAACGATGAGTTGCTTATTTTTTATGAAAGAATTTTGGTCTATGCTAAGGAGTACATTGGGCGTATATTGTTCAATGAGAGAGTTTGTATGAGCTATTAGCTGTTAATTGATTTTGATGCTGAAAACAAAAGTTTAGGCTTAAAGCAGCTAAATGCATCCGAGCCATTAGGCTCATAGAGCCGGTGCTTATCCCTGGTTCAATGGCGCAAGCAGATAACAGTACATGACTCCCTCTGGACGGGACGCCAGTCCATTGCAGGTTAACACCCCCAGCAATGCTGGTACTCATTTCAAAAGCTGAGTGAACTGAAGCAAGTAGAGTAAAGTGTCTTGCTCCAGGACGCAATGCAGCGCTTACGACATGAATCAAACATGGTACCTTTCGAATACGAGTTTGATTCCTTACCACTCAGCCACTGCACCTTTATTATGAAATTATAATGTCCAAAAAATTGAATATGGAAAATACATATATCTGTTAGATAAAGACAGTTAATTGTACCAGAAGTCAAAGAGGATTCCGTCATATTGTATTCACAGAAATCTGGTTTTTGAGTACGACAAACTTTAGAGGCATCACTTCCACAAGCTGAAAGAATTCAAAAGAGAGCGCCATTGCACTTATTGACGTCAATATCAGATAATTCAAACTATTATACAAAAAAGATTATTACACAAAACTTCTGGAAAGTCATAAAAGAATAATGTTAAAAAAACATGGAAGGTCTTAAATGGTATTATGAATAAAAAGTACAAGACTAATAGTGTTTACCCTGATACTTTTATAGATAATAATAAGAAGGCGAGTAGTAAAGACATATTAGATGGTTTTAATCACTTTGTTTTTACTAAATGATTTAACTGCAGCTCTACCTCTACAAATCAGCTCAGTATGTGATTATCTGGATGAACATTCCATGTTCTTAGCAGTCCGGAAGCATACCTATTAATGGGAACATAAATGTTTCTATTCATGGGAACATTTTGCTACATGGGAGCTGCCGTTTTGTGATATTTCCCATGATCTTTTGCTATCCTAAAGCCTTATGCAATGTTACATTTTTCAAATTTGAAATACGTCTGGAAAAATATCTTTGCTAGGGGAAACTTAAAACTTATGAAAATACCTTCATTACTGCCATGGCTACAACTTTCCCGCTTCCATTTGATATGTTCACCACGCCGTTTTCGAAATATTAAATCAAATAGACAATAGAGCTAGGCTATCTTAAAAATTCAAATGTTTTTCAACACAATTATTTTTAATACTTCAAGTACATAAATTAGAAACTGACATTTTATCGCAACATCTGAACAATATGACTGCATGACTTCAATATTATCGCGTGTTCTAAATTTTCCTATTAATAGGCATGCTTCCGGACTGCTTAGCAGAAACTACTGAAATTTAAAACCTAGATGTTCTTAGAAGTTGATTGTAATGATATAAGCATGTTATTAGTAGAAAATGTTATCTCTTATGTTATACAACCTTTCACGTTTATTTGTAATCATTTATTTTCCACTATTGTTTTTTCTGACAGTATGAAAATTTCTGAGGTCATACCAATATTTAAGTCTGGTTAGAAAATGTATTCAATTATTATAGGCCACTTTCATTGTTGCCAAAATTCTCTAAAATGCTTGTAAAGTTGTTTGAGAAAAGACTATATAATATTATTTGCAAATTTATTCTCCTTACCGAAAGTCAGTGACGTTTTATGTCTGGTCGTTCTACTTCTATGGCATTATTAGTGCTTATTGAAGAAATCACCACGTCATTGACAATGCAAAAAATCAACTATTGAGTCTTTATTGATTTAAAAAAAGCATTTGACACTATTTACCACCATTTATTACTCAATAAACTAGGGCATTGTGGTTTCCTGGGGATAGTTTTTGATTGGCTGAATAATTATTTAACCAATAGAATGCAATTTGTCCAAATCGAAAAAAATAATTAAATTCAGATTTTTGTAATGTAGTTTGCGGTGTACCACAATGATCTACCGTTGGGCCAAAGTTATTCATCCTATATATTAATGATAGTTGTAATGTCTCCAAATTGTTACAATTTGAACTCAGTGCAGATGGCACAAACATTTTTGCTCTCATGAGGTTACTTATACACTATGTAGATTGTTAGGTAATGAGCTTTATAAACTTTATCAGTTCGGTAGATTCCCCTCTTCAGGAGAGAAATTATTTTTCCCCAAAGAGGGGAAAACCTATGTAAATTATGTAAGTTTCAGATATCCATTTACAAGTGCTTTGACCTACGGTTTTTAATTAGCTTATATGCGGTCAGTGTATGTGCGAAGTGACCAGGCTGCCTTGTGTGCATACCTGTTTGTGCAATGAACATTCTCTTTCTTGTTTGGTACTGGATGGTGTCTGCGTTACTTCGATAATCCCTAGCAAAAACAGACCAGAATTTGTAAGTTTGTCAATAAATATCTCTTAAACGGCGTGGTGGATATATATTTGGTAACTGCATAATTTGTAGATTAATAAGAATAGATTTTAAAAATGCAAAAATGAAGTTGACCTACTTGGTTATAATATGAATAGAACCCATACAAGTGATGTGCCATAACGTTACGCTGCTTCGTTAGAGGTATCATGGGTAAAGATGTTCCCCTCTTCGAAAAAAATAATTTTCTTTATAAGAGAAGAATCTACCGAACTGTTAATGTATAGTGTGCAGTTAATAAATTATCTCTTCATGTCACCAAAACTATTCATATGTTATTTACTAACCGCCGCATTAATTTAGATCTAAAGAATACCATAAATGAAGCTAATATTGAAAGAGTGTATGTGACAATATAGATCATAATCTAAACTGGAAAGACCACATTGTTAATTTATCAAGAAAATTTCTAAATGTATTGCAATTATTAATAAAGCCAGCCAAGTTTATCAAGATTATCACAACGTATAGATTTCAGTACAGGGGTATTCATATTTAAGGCTTATCAGATGTCATTACGAGAGACCCTGCAAAACTTTTTTTCTCATTAGCATCCAATCATAGATCTAACACAAGACAACAAAAAAATAACACAGAAATATGTAAGAACAAAGGAAATTACAATTGTGCATCTCCGCCTCAAGAGTTAAACTCTGCAACTCACTTGACAGCTTGATGATAGTATGGAAAAATATAAAACCCTAACTCTATTTAAAAGTAAAAGTACAAACAAATAAATCGGCATCTCAGGTGTATCAAGATTAACTTTTATTCATTATGTTGTGCAAGTGTGTAATTGCCTAATCTTATCATTTCTTTTTTCTTTTCTTTTAAATTATCGTTTTTTGTTCTCAAAGGTTTTCTTATGGTATGATTATAAACACATTAATGTGAATTTTGTTTTATCACAACTTTTTCCAATTTATGTTGAAAATAATGTTTGGAGTAAACAATTTACAAGCATTGTTCTTCAGTTGTTTCCCATTTTTATGCAATAATTTACAGATTAGACTCAAGATAAAGATTAAAAATGTATTTTGTTAATTTATATAATTTGTCTGTTACGCGTGTATATTTATTATTATTTGCTGTGTCATTTTGTCATTATCCGCTGGACACAACTGCATTGTCAGGATCATTTAGTACATTTAGATCAGTTAGGTTATGGTTAGATTTTTTAGACCTCATAGCCCTTGTGTATTTTTTGATTTACTAAACCACTAATAGAAACAATTATTATTTCATATTGCTATTGAGAAAGTAAACAAATCTTGTGCTTTCATATCTCTTTTTGACGACCGATTACATCTAATGTTTACATTGTTATTCTTGGGCCTGCCATACCTTGCTAGCAGGTAACATTGATTATATATAAACAAGAATATAGCTATATTTCTTTATATTTTTTCCCAAATTTTAAGCATCAATGGTTCTACTGCTAAATCTAGGTCAAAGTTATAATAATATCCAATTTCTTGTTCAATATTGCCAACTTCTCCCATCCGATTTTTTTTTGGGAACAGCCGAAATACAATCAATTAACACGAGCAATTTGCTAGTTGTTTGCAAAATCAGTGTGCCATCAGGGGTGTAAATATTGTTACCCCTCCTCCCCCCACCCCCAAAAAAAAGAAGAAAAATGAGACGCTTCGGTAAAATTTGAGGTTGGTCGGTAAATCTGGTATCAGGTCAGTAAAATTGCCAAAGTTTACACAAATTTCCATGGCAATAAATTTCCGAAATTTACGTGCAATTTTACCGACTTCCCTCAAAAGATTTATCGTCCCCCCCTTCCCCTTTCCCCCTCCGAGAAACTTCCTTTCTTTTCGGTCAATTTGTTTCAATTTTCGGACATTTTTCTTTTATTTATTTTTGATAATTGTCAATTTGCGGGAATTTTTCCAATTTTAAAATTGTAAATGCACAATCGGCAAATGAAATGTCAGGGACGACTGTACCTAATTAAATCAAGATATATATTAGATTAAATGTAATAGAAAAAAAACAAAGCAAGGTTGCCAACATTCGGTGCTGATAGAAGGGCCTAATCTAATGTTATGGGAAATATATAATTTTCTTGAAATCCTCACTGAAATTGGTTTTATTGTGATACCTATACCACAATATCACAATGTGTATCAATAATTCAATAGTAGAATATACTTATATACTAATACTAATATATAACTAATACTAATATATACTCATATACTTAGCATATCTGATCAAATCGGCGGTACCCAGCTTCTATGTGATATTGCCTTTTGAATTACATCGAATTAAGGTAAATCGCATAAGTGAAAAGAAGATCGTAATCACGGGGTGTCAACACCATCCGAACTAAGAACTTGAGTGACCAAAATTCTTACACTTCCAAATCTGTGCTGAAATGACTGAAGAGCAATGCCATCAGCATTTTTAACGGAGATAGTTACGTTCGTTTCGTTTCAAAATAATATGAAAAGAAAAAAATACATCAACCTTTTCAAACACAGCATATACCGCTGGTTAATGTATTAAACAAGAAATGAATTTGCAGACTTACTTGCCCTGCTTCCACCCACCGAAATCCCGATAGCAGCAGCTGTTCTAGATCCGTTATAAGAAACTATCAAAAGAAGCAAAATGCATACTTTCGCGCCTATCATACATTTCTTCAAGTTTGATATTGCCTTGTGAAATGAGAAGTTATCACAGTCGTGATTTAAATTAACCTAAAATTACTTCATTCAAAAACAACATATGCCGCATACGCTCCTGGAGATATGTTTTGATAAATAATCATTGATTATAGCAATGGTATTCCTCATATTCCTCAATTAAGATTATTTTGAAAAAATATTCAATAGTGATTTATCAGACAGTTGTCAAAGTTTATTATTGATATATCAATTTGTGCTTAGCTTGGGCAAAAACAATATTTGGTCGATTATTACTCAAGATTGACCATGTTTTTCTCTATTTCAACTTTTAAAAGGTATATAGATTCTGAAAAAAATAATCTAGAATTTTCGATTTGTTGCAGTGCGTGTGTAAGTGTTAAAAGTGTAAAAGATAATGTGGGGTGATGTGAACTTATGCACAAGGTGAGTCATGTAATTTATTAGAAATAGTCAATTTTCTATCGCACCCCCAAGAAAGACCGTAAGTGAAATTGAGATGGTATTTCGTCGGGCCGTAGAAGGTTATATATGGTTGCATCCCCTACAAAATAAGACATGTCACTCTAAGGTCAAAGGCCACAGGTCAAATAGTTGACTTAAAATGATACATTTTTGTTTGCCGGGTGTCATGGGAAACCCCAAGTGCCATTGAAATGTTACTTGGTGAGCTGATGAAAGATGATGTAAAATTGTGTCTCGCAAAGGTGTGACATGTCGCTTAAAGGTCAAAGGTCAAATAATAATAGTACATTTTGTGCTGCATTTCGTTGGAAAATCTATTTTGCATTATATTGATCCTTTTGTGGATTGGTGAAGATTGTTACTTGACGAGTTTTGAGGGTCACGCACAGTTATGACACACACACACTATGATGTGTCACTTGAAAGTCAAGGTCAGAGGTCAAATGATAGATTAAGAATAACATATTTTGTGTCGCACTTCCTGGGAAACCCGTAAGTGGTATAGTACATTGGTACTTGGGTTTGTGGGTTGGAATAACGTAAAGTAAAGTAGTGTGCCGCACAAAACGGGACATGTCACTCAAAGGTCATAGGTCAAATAATTGATTTAAAAATCATAAATTTTGGTCGATCACGTGTTAGGACAGACCGTAATTGCTATTTGGTGGTTTGTAGAAGGATGATGTAAAATTGTGTCTCGCAAAAGATACGTTTATGTCAATTAAAGATAATAATTCAAATGATGATATATGATTTGATTTCGAAGTTCTTCACAGCGATGAATCGGATCACACGCCGTTATACTTATAAATTAAAGTGTTTTTCTGAAACTGAAGGTCAACAGGAACAAAATTTTCAAAAGTAAAAAAAAATGTATGGAATACTAATAATCTGATTGATTTCAGTGAGGTACTACATGATGATACGAATTGTAATTTTTTAAGTAACATTAATGACCATATTAATAGATCAAATTTCGATGAGATAATAGACTTAATCAAGTATACTACTTTTGGATTATGCAAAAGTATGTCAAACTAGGGCAAACAAAAACAGATTGGTCCCTTTGTTAATGGAAAGTGGTTGGATCCTGAACGTAAACAAGTGAAAGCATGTGTCAGAAATGCTTTTTACAGATATCGCCGTTCTACCCCATAGGAAGACAGATTACAATATATTCAAATAAGAAACCAGTATAAAAATAATAATTGTCGTAAGAAACAAGCTAATAAGAAACATCTTAGAAATGCTTTTGTATCTGCTGCGTGTACTAATAACAATACATTTTGAAATTTTTTCAAGAGTAATAATAGTCAGAAACCGTTTTAATACAATCGGTGCAGCTGAATTAGTTACTTCACTTCTGTGTTTGACCAAAATGTAAACAAGGATGTTGTTTTTCAGTTCGATCCGATTTTAGCGCAAAATTTGCATGACCTGGTTGATAGCGATATTTTAAATCATCTAAATATGAGGTCATATCGTCCCTGTTTTGACATAGTGGCAAATGTAGGGTCGACTGGAAAAGCGTCTTTTTCGTTTTGACCTAGTGACGAATGTCTTTAAACGCTATTACTAGCATTTATATGTTTATTTGCCTCGTTTTCTATAACTAATGAATTATTTAAATTGTAAATAATTAATTAATCACACAAACACTAAAAAAAGATACTTGTTAATCATAGTAATTTGTAATTAAACTTTGTCAATTGCACATTTGTCACTGTGTCAACACGGAAAACTACTTTTGCACATTCGTCACTATGTCAAAACAAGGACGATATTTTTTATTAATGCACTCAACAGCTCAAAGACTTGTAAGTGTGTGGAATAGATGGAATACCCAGTTAGTTTTATCAAACATTATCTGACTGGTTTATAAATATTATATGCAAACTTTTAACAGTATTTTTGAAAAAGGTTCTTATCCGAAGGCTTTGTCTGTGGGATTAATTTGCCCTATTTACCAAAGAGGGAACTATGCTGAACCCTCTAAACACAGACCTATTACTCCAATGCCTTCTCTAGGGAAACTGTTTTCCTCTATACTATTTAAGCGTTTAAGAGATTATTGCGATGATAAGAATATATTTTCTAGTGCACAACCGGGCTTTGAAATGGGTTTTTAATTGTTGATAATATTTTTGTATTGCATACTTTTTCACAAATGCTTTGAGTATTAAAGGAAGTAAGCTGTATACAGTTTTTGTGGACTTTAAAGGGGCTTATGATAGTATAAATCGCAATATTCTTTTTCAAAACCTCGGTAACTAGTATAATATTGATGCTAATTTCTTAAACATAATATGTGAAATGTATTCGGATGTAAAAACATGTATTAAGTTAGATGATTGTATTACATATACCTTTGCTTGCCACACTGGAGTACGACAGGGCTGTGTCGTCTCACCCATACTTTTTTCTCTATTCATAAATGAATTTGAGGAACACCTACGACTGTACGAAGTGAATATTATCGATGTGTAAGAATTGAGACATCAGATTGTTTTGTTTACTCTATGCTGATGATATGATTATTTTTCACAATACATCGTATATTTTATCAAAGCTAATGGACAGCCTCTACAATTATTGTAAGAAGAATTTTATGACAGTTAACAATAGTAAGACGAAGGTGATAATATTTCGTAATAATGGTAGGCTTGCTAGACATTATATTTTTTACCTCAATAGGCGAAAACTTGAAATCGTAAATAACTTTTTTTACTTATTACATTCTCTGCAAAACGTGTGTGGACTACGGGAACTAAAGGACTTGCGGACCAGGCCAGTAAGGCTATCTTTTCTATCAAAAGTAATATTGTTCAGGCTGGTTATCTACCTCGTCATCAATGTATGTTTACATTTGATAAAAGAAAAAAGGTTCTACCAATTCTCATATATGATTTAGAAGTCTGGGGATATCAAATGAGCCATGATATTGAAAGTGTTTATAATAGCTACTGCAAGTTTGCTCTAAACTTACCTGTTCGGTAAATGTTACTGCTAGAGGAGAATTGGGTCGAGTAAATATGTATTGTCACACATTCCATAATGTTATTAGATACTAGTTAAAGATTTTGAAACAAGATAAAAGACTGCACACTTTCGTATGCTATACATTTCTTTGTGATAAAGTTGATACATTTGGTAAATCGTGAGTTGCATCTGTTAAACGCGTTTTGCAAAATTTGGGAATGGGAGAGGTCTGGTTTCAACAAGATGTAGGTAATGACAAGTTTTTTTACAAAAGGTATTTTTACAAGAGGTATTTTTAAGGCTCTGTGACATTAATGCTGAAGAATGGATTGCTGAAGGGGGTACTATGGATCGTTTGATAAATTACGGCACTTTCAAACGTCTGAATTTTGAATATTTAAGTTATGTTGAAGTTCCATATTTATGAAGTCTTATTACACGTATTCGTTGTGGGACACTTAGTATTAATGTAAATACATGTAGAAATTGTATTATTCCTAGATCTTTTAGATTGTGTACTTTATGTGATCTCAACTGCGTTGAGGATGAGTATCATTTTTTATTGGAATGTCCTATATATATGAAGATTTTTGGAAGATGTACCTCCCACTTTTACATTGTCTTCCATCGCAGATAGATGTTGAGTTTATTTTGTAGCCCAATGATAAAATATCTCCAATAAATCTTGCAAAGTTCATACATACTGCTTTAAAAAAAAACACAAATCATTACTGACTCTACTGTATGAGTTGTCGCCTGACGTAACATAAGTGTTTGTATATTCTCCTTCATAATGTTTATGTAATTAAACATTTCTAAGAATATGTTTTTATTGTTATTCGCTTTTGTATTTCTTTGAAAATTGCTGCTTTGTTTGTTAATTTTATGTTGTGAAAAGGCCGGTGGCCTAGTACGCTTCGAAATAAATAAATATCAATATATGATTATATGCGACATAGGCGATAAGATTCCCAACTCCATGGATTGTCATCTTGTTCTTCCATTTACTTATCCCACCGTAATTAAGTTTTGTAATCAGTTCGGTTCGTACCGCCGATCGGGGAACTCAGTAAGTCCCCCGATTGGGATACTCAAGCATGCGCACTGAGCTAACAGTGATATATGGAAGCCGCCATTTTTGTTAGGAAGTTTCAGTCATAGACGTTTATCAGTAGTTTCATTGAAGGTTTGTAACAAAGTTTGCTTTGTTTATGTTCAATTTCGCGAAAGTAAAACAACTTTCTTACTATCACGCAGTTATTGCTAAATAATTTTCTCAAATCCCCATGTTTTTTCTTAAAGCGCGACTGCCTAACGGTGACACATAATAAGAATTCATCACTTTTCTTTAAATTTCTCGAAAATCGCACAATGAATTTTAAAAGCGCACGGTGAAAAGATAATTTATATGCCATTATTTGAAATCGTGAAGACAAATTTAACCCCTTTGCAGTGGTTAAGTTCCCCGCGCTTTCAATGTATTGATTCCTATGTTATTCATATGCAAACTTTGAATTCCGATAGACGTATTGTTGGATACTTCTGTAAAGGATCCCCGATCGGGAGAAAAAAACTGTTCTCCCGATCGGGGGTACGAACCGGACTGGTAATAAATAATCTTATCTAATGCCACAGGACAAAAGAACTGTACAGGGAATTTGTTGGACAATTGTTTAGCTCTCTAATCATCAGCATTTTCAGGCTGATTGAAAGTGAAAGTTTGACGGCAATTAAAGCATGTTTCCATTTTTGAGAACAACTAAAGTCGTGATATATCTATTCTTTCTTTCGCTATTGTTATGTCTGTAAGTATATTACCCTGATGGGAGTACTGGAGGTATTTTTCCTCCTCAAGTTCGCTTTGCCCCCAACTTTTTCCCAGAAAACGTTGTAAAGTGACATATTTTGTCCCATTTATAGGCCGCCTCCCTCCATGAGACAAAAGTGTCCCTCTCTTGTCCCCCAGCATCAACATCCTGGCTCCGCCACTCCCTTATAGAAATCTCATATATGGGCCAGATATATATTAAAATATATATGGCCCAGATATGAATTCCATATATGCCTATGGGCCATACATGGGATTGACATGAATACCAGATATCTGCTATATAAAGAATTGGCCAGATAGATAATACAGTTTTATATTGCCAGATATAAATATAAAGTTTTATATGGCCAAATATAGATATAAAACTTTATATGACATATACAATTTTATATGGCCAGATACATATAAAAAGTTATATTTAATATGTAAACTTTTATACGGGCCATTAAAAATTGCATACAAGTTGTGCTGAAATTTTCCATATAAAACTTTATATGGGTATATAAAATTTGATTCACTTATATGGCCATTCAAGGCTTTATACAGCTTTATAAAATAAGCCCTTTTCTATATATTCCATATAAATCTTTATATGGCTTTATACAATTTGATTTACAGATGTGGTTGTATATGGGTATATAAAACTTGATTAATATATATGGTCAATTCTTTATATAGGTTTATATGGCTAAGTAGAATATGCCTTTTTATATAATCCATATAAATCTTTAAATAGCTGTACACAAAATTTGATATAAACTTTTATACGGGCCATATGTGTGTACGAGAGCAACGTGACAACTGCTTCTATTCTCTTATACTATTTTCGCTCCATTTTCTCTCCAATTTGCACCATTTTGTTTTATAACTTCATTTTCGGATTTTTTCTTGGTGGATGGGCTTTTATTCTCGGTGAGATCGTTTCTTTTCTTTTTTTCTATTATATTTTCCCTCGTTCTGACCCGACTTTCCACGCCCTTCGTTACTAATACAGCGGTCCCTATATAGTGGTTCCGCGATTTTTTTCTAGCTGCCCCGGGTCTCTCGGCCCTTGGTTTTTTCTTTCATAATGACGAAGCGCCTATGCAGTGACCTTGACCTTGACCCCCTCCCCTCCCCGTGACCCACCTGCTACCATCATTGACCATTCTACAACCCCAATCCCCAAAATCCTTATTATCCATGCCACCAACAAGCAGGAAAGCTTTAAAAAAGTGTCTCCTTTCCTCATCCATAAAGCCCTCTTTGGCCTTGTCGGTACCCTCCCCAAAGTCTCTACCCTTAGATCCGGTGATCTCCTGGTGCACTGCACCAGGGACACACAAGCCACCAACCTCCTTTCCACCAAAACCCTATCCAACTCTGGTATCGACATCACAGTCAACCCCCCCACCCATCGTTCCTAAACTCCAGCAAAGGCGTCATACGCACCCGCGATCTTGCGTACATGACCGATGACGACCTCCAAATGGAACTAGCAAACCAACATGTAACTGAAGCCCGTCGTCTCGTTCTAAAGAGAGACGGAGCCGAAACTCCACCAACACCATATTTCTTACCTTCGCAACACCAACTCTCCTCCCACATCATTGCCGGCTACCTGAGAATCCAGGTCGCCCTTACATTCCTAATCCTTTACGTTGCTATAATTGTCAGAGGTATGGCCACGGAAAAACTCCTGCCACAGCCAAGCGCGCTGTGGTAACTGCGGAGCCCGGACCATGACAACACCTCCTGCACCAAACCCCACTCTGCACAAATTGTGACGGTAAACACCCAGCAAACCATCCTCCTTCTCGAAAGACTGTCCCACCTGGCTTCAGGAAAAACAAATAACAAAACTTAAAACCCTTAACCCCAACATAACCTACCCAGAGGCCAGGAAACAATTCCTCGCTTCTCTTAACTCCAAGCCTTCCTACTCAAACGTAGTCTCCTCTAACTCTAATTCCGCCCCAAATACAACTAACACAACAAAACTAACTCCCATGCCCAAACCGACCTCACCTGGCTCTTCTTACCTAGTCCTAAGCCCATCACCATTTCCAACAACCCAATCACACCCAATACCCACACCACCTCCACCACCACTTCTCTCCTCAACCTCCTTCCTACTCTAAAGCCCCTACCGCCCCCTACACCAACACCACTAATACCTTCATACATCAAGCTAAAACCAGCCAAGCAAACAATCAACAAATCAACCAACAAACAACCAACCAAAAAACAACCAATCAACAAACAACCAATCAACAAACAACCAATCAACAAACAACCAATCAACAAACAACCCACCACCCAAACCCACACTGAAGAGAGTATGGATTGTTCGATTGCCGAACACACCGATCATACTTCTCGTCCAATTTTCAAAAACAATCGCTCCCAAAGAAACAGATCCAAAGAAAAAAACAAGCCAACTCAGACCCAACAGATCTTCCTCCAGATAACCCCCCGCCTCCTTATGGCATACACCACAAACAATTACAATAACACCCACAACATCATACAATGGAACATTAGGAGCCTAAAGGCCAATTCTGAAGAAATTGACCTTCTGGCCTCCACCTTCAACCCAGTCGTCTTCTGCCTACAAGAAACTTTCTTGAAAACCACCGACCATTACTCCCTCAACAACTTTGCTTGCTATCACAAACATCAAGTGGATGCTGACAGGGCCTGTGGTGGCGTCTCCATTTTCGTTAGACACGATATCCCACACAGCCCTGTTCGTGTGCACACAGACCTTCAGGCCATCTGTATTTCTATCTCCCTCCACAAAACTTTCACTCTCTGCAATATCTATCTCCCTCCCAACACTAACATTCAACCAACCAGCCTTAACAACCTCATCTCTCAGCTTTCCACCCCCTTCATCCTTCTTGGTGACTTCAACGCTCACAACCCTCTGTGGGGCTCTAATACCACCACCCCTAGAGGCAAGTTCATCGAAAACGCTCTTCGTCAGCACAGCCTGTCCTTACTGAACACTAACTCCCCGACCTACCTTCATCCTGCCACAGGCTCTCTCACCTGTATTGACCTGTCTATCTGTTCCCCTAACCTCCTCCCTGATTTTAGTTGGAGAGTCACTGCTGACCTCTGTGGTAGTGATCATTACCCTCTTCCTATACACTCCAATCTTCAAATCCTCACTGAGCACACCCCAATTGGAACCTCGACAAGGCTGACTGGTCCCTTTTTGAAACCCTCTGTGACTCACACCTCTCCCCCCATCTTCTCGAGGATGAGGATCCATGTCTAACTTCAGTAATATCCTTATCAAGATCGCCACCTGCTCAATTCCCAAAACCTCCAAACCCCCAAATCATCCCCCCAACCCCTGGTTCTCGGATGACTGCAAAACCGCCATCAAGAACAGGAAAAGAGCCCTCAGGAACTTTAAAACTAACCCGACCACCCATAACCTTAACCTCTTTCGCATCAGCCGTGCCAAGGCCAGACGCACTATCAAGGACAGTAAAACCAACACTTGGAACAACTTTATCTCTTCTCTCACCACCAACACACCCTCTAAGAAGATTTGGAGAATGGTTAACAGCTTCCACGGCAGAGTAGGCAAATCTTCCATCTCCCATCTCTCTTGGAATGGAGACCTTCTCACCGCAAAAAAGGACATCGTTGACCACCTCGCCGCCTCTTTCAGCAACATCTTGTCCTCGACCAACTACTCCAATGCTTTCAAAATCAAAAAAGCTTGCGATGAAGCCCGGAGAATCACTTTTCCCTCTGACAACTCTGAAAGCTACAACACCCCTCTCACCCTTTCTGAATTAAACCAAGCCATCAACGACGCTGGCTGCACCTCCAAGGGCCCAGATAACATCCCCTATCAGTTTCTGAAACACCTCCCCATCAAGGCCACCACTACCCTACTCACCATCTTCAACCACATTTGGTCCTCACACTCCTTTCCCCCTATCTGGAGGACAGCTATTGTCATCCCCGTCCTTAATCCGGGGAAGGATGGTACCGACCCCACCAGCTACCGACCCCACCAGCTACCGACCCATCGCCCTTACTTGCTGTCTCTGTAAAATTTTGGAAAAGATCATTAATCAGAGACTAAACTGGTTCCTCGAGACCAACAGAATCCTCTCTCCTCACCAAAGCGGCTTCCGAAAACGTCGCAATACCCTAGACCAGTTAATTACGCTTGACACCGCTATCCGGGAATCCTTTGCAAAAAAAGAACACCTCATTGCCATATTTTTTGACCTCGAGAAAGCTTTCGACACTACTTGGAAATACGGCATTACCCGATAACTTCACACCATTGGCCTCAGAGGCCATCTCCCCATCTTTATTCAAAACTTCCTCTCACCCAGGCAGTTCCAAGTTCGTATTGGCCACACTTTCTCCAGCCCGTACCCCCAAGAAGAGGGCGTCCACCAAGGCAGCATCCTCTCCCCCCACTCTCTTCAACCTGAGCATTAATGACATCGGGAATAACCTTGGCCCCAGCATCAAACGTACCCTCTACGTGGATGACTTCACCATCTTCTACTCCTCCCCTAGCTTTCCTATTGTTGAAAATAGGCTTCAAACCAGCCTCAATCAGCTGCAAGTCTGGAGCAACAATAACGGTTTTAAATTCTCCAAAGACAAGACAGTCTGCATGCACTTTTGTCATTTCAACAACCTCCACCTCAATCCGAACTTTGTGCTCAATGGGAATCGCATCCCTAAAGTTGAAAACACAAAGTTCCTTGGTCTAACTCTAGACCCCAAGCTCACCTACAAGCCACACATCACCAACCTGAAACTAAAATGCAATAGCTCCCTCAACCTCCTCCGACTGCTCTCCAACACTACTTGGGGAGCGAACCATATGCTCTCCTCAAAATTTTCAGGCTCACCATTCGTGCCAAGCTTGACTATGGCAATATTGTTTACTGTGTCGCTCACAACTCATACCTCAACCACATTAACACCATCCAAAATGAAGCCCTCAGGCTTTGTCTAGGAGCCTACAGGACCTCCCCAATCACTAGCCTTCATGTTGAAGCCAACGAACCCCCCTTTCTACTTAGATGTAAAAAGCTTAGCCTCTCCTATGCTTTTAGAGTCCTCACCAACACCCAGAACCCTGTTTACAACCTCATTAGGTACCCCAATTTCTCCTCCCTCTTTGATAGGACTAAAACCCTATCGCCTCCCTTCAGCTTACGCATTAAATCAGACCTCTTTCAACTTGGCATCAACCCCGCCACTCTCGGCACCTACTCCTGGCCCACTTTTCCTCCTTGGGCCACCCCCTTCCTTTTGTCCACTTAGACCTCTCCACTTATAACAAAACTCAAACTCACCTAACCTCTTCATCAATCTCCACAACCAAATCAAAGACCAACTCTCAAATTACACCTCCATCTATACTGATGGCTCCAAGGAAGGCAACAAGACAGCTGCTGCTGCCATCATCCAAGACATCACCCTCAGTAGCAGACTTCCTGACTACTCATCCATCTTTTCAGCCGAGGCTAAGGCCATTCTCCTCGCCCTCAACTTTATTGAGTACTCACCTCTTAGTCACTTTACCATTTTCTCTGACTCAAAGGCTGTTCTTACTTCATTACTTAATCTTAAATGGGATAACCTCACCTGCCACCTCCTCCTCCGGAAACTCTTTTCTCCCACCCTCTGCAGGAAAAGTGTTCTTTTCTTCTGGATACCCAGCCATGTTGGCATCCCTGGCAATGACAGGGCTGATACAGCCGCTAAAGCTTGCCCTTAACCTCCTCCCTTCCCCTTTTCCCAAAACCCTCTCTGACATCAAACCGCTTATCGCTTCTCTTGTTCGTGACCGCTGGCAAACCTTATGGAACTTCCAAATTGATAACAAACTCCATGTTATCCAGCCCACTATCCCGATCAAATCCACCATCAACAACCTTTCTCGTATCGACAACGTTCATATTACCCGTCTTAGAATTGGTCACACCCACCTCACTCCTCCCACCTCCTTATTGGTTCCCCAACCCC
>JAIGNY010004471.1:105000-107500 GCA_020152595.1 Chiridota heheva
TTTCGGTAAACTGCACGTGATGACAACCACAGTTTGCTATTAGAGTAAATTATATATTTTTCAACAAAAGAATGACAGCCTTGATTAGACACATTCAATACAAGTTCGTAACGGTGGATGACATCCTCTCTTAAAGGCCATTTCCCCCTTTTACTGCTAAAATCTACAAATATACGGGTCTAAACGAATGGAAAAGAGAAAAGAAAAACACGACACTATAGGTAATACGTGTTAGAAAAAGGAATGCATATAGATCCAAATTATGGAAATTATGCAAACCATGTATGTAGTGGTTTACAATGACATTCAGAGTTTTATATGCATGAAAATTGCGCTCTGATGTGGTTGGTTAGAGTTTAGTGTAGCTCTTCTTTGGAATAATATTTTCGAAAGATCATTTTTCCCTTGTTCCCGACGTCCTGTCCTGTGTGTTACGATGTGGGAGCAATATTGGTGACATATTCAACCATTTAAAATGTATTTGACGCCAATTAGTGCGCGCATCTCAATAGCAACTTTCTTAAGATACATGAGAAATCGTAAACACAGTTCTGGTACATGGACGCGTAGTTACTGGAGCTCTCTCCCTTGTAGACATGCCCAGTATGTTTAACATATTTAAACAGGCGCCACGATGATTAAATTATCTTTACAGATGGAAGCCAGCCGAATTTCAAAGGATATCTTTTCCGGAGAACTAGAAAGAGGAAATAGACCAGTTGGCCGCCCTAAACTCCGCTTTAGAGATGCATGCAAGCAGGGCATGATCACCTTTAACGTCCACATTAAAGCTGGGAGTCATCTGCAGAAGATTGAGCAGGATAGGGACAGCTGCTCCACCATGGAATATCCTACCACAATGAGAGATACGGTACACAACAGAGAAACAGAACGCAGCTGATAGACAACCATCCAGTTTTGTCTGCAACAGCTGCCAGGGGCTGTGTTTATCCCCAGTCACTCAAACAAATGCACACAAACTATAAATACCAGTTACAGATAAGAAAGGAAATTTTCTGACTCAACAAACTTGTTTTGCTGTATTCCATAGTATGATATAGACGAACGGATGCCTTAATGGTGATGAGTTACTGGAGTAATTGAATACTGGTGGTATGTGATTGCTTTTTACAATGGCAATAGGAGTAATCCGTGCATGGGCATGTAGTAAAAGATAAAACGCTATCCAGACATGTGATGTGTCACGTGTACCTACTTCATTGCCTTACAAAGTATTACAAATATGTTATCGTCCCTAGAATGTGTCAGTTGGCTACCTTTGCGGATAAAAGTGGCACCAAACGCCCTATATGGGACTTCAAAATATCTCTCACCTTTGCAACATGCCTTTGAAGTTTCTGTCTGAGCTCTCTTCACACAACTTTCAGAATCACTCACGCTGTTTAGCACAATGCTTTGAGAAGATGCTGCTGAAGCTGGACTTGTTGAACGTTCTGTAGTTGACACTTTATCAGTAGAAGATACTTTAGTGCTCATTATAGATGTTGATAACTGGTTCTCGGTAGTTTCTTTCATGGCTGTCGTCGTTCCAAACTGAGACGATGGCACAACAGGAACAGTAGTCTCAGTTTTTGATGTTTGCCGAGTTGTACCGTCTTCTATTGTTATTACATCTTCGAGTGTGGCAGTTTTTGATGTTTGCTGAGTTGTACCGTCTTCTATTGTCGTTACATCTTCGAGTGTGGCAGTTTTTGATGTTTGCTGAGTCGTACCGTCTTCTGTTGTCGTTACATCTTCGAGTGTGACAGTTTTTAATGTTTGCTGAATTGTACCGTCTTCTGTTGTCGTTACATTTTCGAGTGTGGCAGTTTTAGATGTTTGCAGAGTTTTACTGTCTTCTATTGTCGTTACATCTTCGAGTGTGGCAGTTTTTGATGTTTGCTGAGTCGTACCGTGTTCTGTTGTCGTTACATCTTCGAGTGTGGCAGTTTTTGATGTTTGCTGAGTTGGACCGTCTTCTGTTGTCGTTACATTTTCGAGTGTGGCAGTTTTTGATGTTTGCTGAGTTGTACCGTCTTCTATTGTCGTTACATCTTCGAGTGTGGCAGTTGTTGATGTTTGCTGAGTCGTACCGTCTTCTGTTGTCGTTACATCTTCGAGTGTGGCAGTTTTTGATGTTTGCTGAGTCGTACCGTCTTCTGTTGTCGTTACATCTTCGAGTGTGACAATTTTTGATGTTTGCTGAGTTGTACCGTCTTCTATTGTTATTACATCTTCGAGTGTGGCAGTTTTAGACGTTTGCTGAGTTGTACCGTCTTCTATTGTTGTTACATCTTCGAGTGTGGTAATACTAGTGGGAGTTTGTAGTTGTGTAGTTCCAATATTTGTCGTTTGTGGTTGCGATAAGTCAATTTGATTTGTTGATTGTAAAATTGTTTCTGTGGTTGGAGTTTCTGTGGTTGGCTGTATTGTGGAGGCTTTTTGCGTTGTTGCGTCATCGGTGGTAGAATCTTGTATGGTAGTCAAGGGCTGTGTGTGT
>JAIGNY010004471.1:112500-165000 GCA_020152595.1 Chiridota heheva
TAATCGTGGTATTAGTTGTTTTATCCCCTACATCTAGGATATCTCTAGGACTGACTTATTTAATTAATAATAACTTATAAGGTACAACAAATGTTGTACTTACCCCAGTACCCTTTCTTTGAATTCTGATCTATCCAGTGCCATGTGTCCTCTGGTTCATTAATGCAAACCCACTTTTCTTTACTGATATCATAGGAACAACCCTGCCATGTTATATCTGCACCACTATAGTACGTAGACTCTGCGAGTGCTCCGCCAATACCGCCATTTGCATTTCTTGTGATGAAAAGCCTAGAGCCTGTCATCAGTTGCTCGTTTTCAATGCAACGAGCTCGTGCTTCGATCCAGGTTAATTGCGGTCTTGGTATTGTAAACAAAACAGGTATCGTAAAACCGACCTCCAGAAACAAGCAACTGTTATATATAAACCACCTCCACGAGCCGCCAACTTCCGCTGAACATCTTTCGATACCTAAGATATACAAATACAATAGTTTCTAAATTAATAAAAACCAAAAATATCAGTAGCAAAACTCCCGACTATAACGTATAATCATTTTGCAACTTATATAATTTTTAGAGGGTCAAAATAAACGTTGTAATTGAGCTTACAAAGGAAATTTATGAACACATTGTACCATTATCCGTGTTTATGCTAATGAGTTATCATAATTATAAGGTTGATCTTGTCTTTGTCAATGACTAAGTGTTCATTTCATATAACGTATACAAACAGGAGCGGTTCTGGTAAGATAGATGATATTCTCCATGAAACATATAAACAGAGAAATTATCTACGCCACACAATCGTTTAAGCAGCTAAGAAATACAGCCTTGAGAAGAAAATTAATGAATGACGTACTTTTTATGAAGGAAATGTATTGTATTTATTTGACTCACAATATTTCTTTGACTGAGTGAAAAAAATATCATAATGCTATGACTGAATGAGAAATTATGTTTTTCTGAGATTTCGGAGATCAACTGCATTTGTCATTGGACGTGCAACTACATAGTAATGTTGCCAATGACTTTGATGAGCAAGATTCGCACAGAAGAAACTATCCCCCTAGTGATAATTTTTTGGCCTTGTTCAGACGCTATCGCTATGAGATACTGCCAATCATGAAACATCTCTCATACAACCACTTAAAAAAAAAGGTTACACATTTTCACTTACGCCAAATGCAAAATAGATTTGCCATTTGAACTAGTAGTAGTATAAATCTGGCAACATAAATGGGTTATAGAGGGTCCCTATAGGCCTTACCATAGAATAGTTGAAAATTTGACCTTGATTAACCCGAAATTTTTAATCAAAATCACGTGACAATCAATTTAAATTCAAGTGATGAATTTCCATTTAATTACTGTTCCAGATCAGGGCAAAATGCTCCTAAACTGCAAACCAAATATTAATCTTATTGATACACGATGAAATAAACGACAGTGCTTTTTGTCACGATGTGATTGCTACTGTTCGAAAAACAGCCTATGTAAGATTTGGACAAAAATCGTGATAAAATTGACAACAGATCGACACAAAAAATCACTATAAAAACAACTTACCAATTCGTGAATCAAAACCAAATGTTGCTTAAACTGTGTCAAAATTAATTTCAAATTCTTTTAAGAGCAAATCACAAAGCAGCAGCCTATTAGAAGTTTTATCACAATTCGATTAGACCTGTTGTCAGCTTGAAATGGACGCCATGATTATAACGCATGCGCATTGAGTGTATGTTCGTAAAATGGATGTACAACACTAATACACGATCGATAGCTCTACTACTTCTGAAGAACAACGTGATGCTATTTGAGGGGAAATGCTTAAGGTCTCCAAAAACATACGCTTAGATGTGATTGTAGAGCAAGGGAAAGTGTATTTGGGAATATATTAAAGTAATTTTATATCCCAATTTCGAGATGGGTACCAATAATATTAGCTTGAAGCATTTGAAAAACTAGATAACTCGACTTTTTTTGTAATAAATTTCTAGTCATAAGTGGATCAGTAGCCCCTTAGGTATTTTACAAACCCAGAGTTTGTGGTAACATTTATTACAAAATTAAAAAAATTCTTTTTAAATCCCATCAACTAGCAATCAAGCACCTCGTGGCTTTTCAATGTTCTCTCCCATGGATGGACAAGATCTCTTGATAGACAAAACTTCAGTACAGAATGAACTAAATTTACCCTTGAGCGATATGCCACAAAGCAATTGGGGCTGTCTTTGGTTCTAGTCTGTGATGCAGGCATGGGTGTTAGTGTACCCAAACTGTTTCATTTTTCTGATCTGAATAACAAAATGGTAGGCTGCTTTCAATATGGTGGTATGGGGCTCTGTCACCGATGTTAATATCTTCTCAAATTCAAGTGTAAAGGGGTTCTGGGGCCGTAAAATTGAAAAACAATTTTCACTGAAAATTTTCCTAGTTGATATTTTTTTTCTTTTTCCGGCAACATGCAGTTGGACATTTTTGACCATGTTTAATGAGTCCCCTCGTTAATTATTTTGAATGCAATACTGTGAAAGGGCATAATACAATTTTAATCTTACACCTAAAATAATTGGCAAACTTTTTCAGCCGTTCTCAAATGCCTATACATGGCATGCGGTTTGCACTTCAACATGTTGTATAGTAATCAGTGACGGCGCTACAGGAAATTTTCCCCCACGAAATCGCTTTTGCCACCCTTCCCCCTTCTCCCTTCTCGAAAATGTCGTCAGGTGACATTCTGTACGATTTATAAGGTTTTGTCCCCATGAGACAAAATTAGTTCTCTCCTGCCTCCCCCTCCCCCCCTCCCCTACATGACTAAAAGCCTGCCATCGCCACTGGTAGTAGTCAGTGATGCAGCTCTAATCCATGGAGGTAATTGTGTTCAGGACCTTTATTTATGTATCCACAATATGGTATTGCTCAGGCCCCTTTTATTTATGTTGAGATGTTCACAGATATATCAATCACTCAGTTTATAGAAAGATTGAAAGGTAGAAAGATTGTATACCAATTAAGGGTTATACATATTTGGTTAAAGACCACTGGAAGTAGAAGCACAAGTGCTGGCACTCTTACCCCCCCCCCCCACCCCACCCCCTTCTCTTTCGAAACTTGTATCTCCTTGTCCACCATACTGTTAAACCACAGGCAGGAATACTTACCGCTGACACGATTATTACTAACTGCTAACCTGTGAAACATGGAACTTCAGACACGGTTAAATTACCATTCCAACTTAAAATGTCTGTCTGTCATATGTCAGATGCATTCAAGTAGTTCAATGTGGGACAGACTACTAGTTGTGATGAAATAAATATTGAAGGGGGAAATGTAGGACACGGTAACCATGCAATCCATAAGAAAATAAAAACCTTGACCAATGTAAGATCATGAATAGTTGCACATAAGGCATATGTTCCCCCACTCTTCTGTGTAAATGAACAATTTTTTAGGAAAGGCTTAGGATAGCTAGATGGATGGATGGATGGGTGGATGGATGGATGGATGGATGGATAGATGAATGGATAGATAGAAAAAATAGAGAGACAGATAGATAGATAGATAGATAGATAGATAGATAGATAGATAGATAGATAGATAGATAGACGATGTGGAATAAGTGGAATGCAGTTCTCCACTGGAACGTTTGAATACTTAGTGTGAGATGGTAAAAGAAAATCATATACCCTCATCGGGATTCAAATCCGAGATCCCGACTAATACCATTTGGCCACATAGCTCAGTAGTAGAACTAAGACGTAAGAAGTAAGTGTATAAACATATGTTTTAAGGGACAAGTAATCCATTGGAAGTATCACCATAAGAGGTTAAAACATCTCAAAATTACCAAAACCAAGATGACGCCCAAAATGGCCACCATTTTTTATTTTATTATATCATTTCAACCTGACCAATTCACAATACAAAAAAATGACCAACAATATGTTCGAATGAATAAAGAATCCAATAAAAAATACTAAGGGGTTACAAAATGGATACCAAAATGACCATGATGGCGTCCAAAATTGTGCCAAGCGAGTCCCAAAATATAGCATATGATTATCACAAAATCCCCTCATACACCTTTGTACAAATCAAATACGTTTGTATCCTTTATCTCATAATCTGTTAAGTGATAGGAACTGTGACTAACCATACATAAATGAGAAGATTTTTGGAAAAGTGAAACGTTTGCAATGAAAAGAAGGAATTTTTATTTGTGATATGTCAGATTTTTTCTTCGTATGGACGTTTTTTGTTTAAAGAAGATTGGAATATATGAATCGCCTGTTCTCAGAAGATTCACAATAAGAATTTTCCACCATTTCTACTTGCCAGAGTACCATTCTGTAATCGCCATCCCCAGTCTGTTGGAGGCAGATGATTTCTCATTTATTGTTGAACTGTGAGGTATTAAAGTGCAGTAGGAATGTTGCTTTGCTGCAGCACTAGTAAGCTTGCCAGCTGGAATGATGAACTAACAGACTAAGGGAACTCCTACCAATCGCCCGTTTGTATGGTATACAGGTATATGGCGGTATTCATCCAGAGATTAAAAGTTGCTCACTCCATACAACTTGAGAATGAAACTTTCTCCTGCTGTATTCACCTCTGCAAGTGTGCATTCGGCCTTTGTGAAGGTGTCCAACAGATCATAATCATGTTTTTGTGCACAAGATTAAATGCCTTGTGTTTCCCCTGACAATAAATGGCAGAAACAGTATCATATGCTGTTATAGCATGTATAACCATCAAGTGCTTGGCTGTGTCTCTGATCGCCTGCTGAATTCAATTAATGTTGTACAAGGTTGTTGGTTGCTGTGGCATAACATGTACACATTTGTTAAAGTAGTTTCCCGAAGTCAGTCTCTGTTCTTACAGCTGACAGCACTACTGAAATTGTTACAACAAGTGCTGTGGACACAATTAGTGAATCTGCATCTGCTTCTGTCTGCTTAACGCATATGCCAAACATATCTGGTCTGGTCTGAGAAGTTTCCACCCCAGATTTGATCAAGATGACGGATAGTAAAGTATCTCTTCTCTGAGAAGAGTTTGTACTCCTCAACTGGCATTGTCTGCTCTAAGGCTTCCATTTGTTGTTGATACATTTCTCCTAAAAGGATAGGTTTGAAGTTTCCATTCACCCATCCTTTTAGCACTAATGATGTGCCGCATGCGTGCCTCTTGCCGGATATACTGTACCCAGAGCTTTTCAGTCCTGCTCTGACTTACTGTTTGGTCAAGTAGTGCTAATATGAGTTGGTTAAACACTTTTATAGACTCCTCAGCTACTTCAGTGGCATTGTGTGTTCGTTAAGAAGTCTTTTGTAAAGCTTCTCTAAACGTTCTTTATCAATGCTGTCCAAGGAACCAGGTGTACTTATTAAAACACAGATGAGGGCTGCTGATAAAAGAGAGTACGGAGCACGAGGTGCACGAGCAAACAGTTAACATGTGTACAACCAAACCTTTTGCGTACACGTCTCCAAAAGCTCCGTTTTTCCACTTCCTGACATAATCTGCCCAATGCTGCCGAGATAAGACATCAGGAGATGAAATCCACCAAGGCGCACAACAACTTTGTGTAGATCTTTTGCAGAAGCTACAATCTCTGCAGCTTTAATATAAAGGCTGGTCAAATGTAACTGGTCGTGCCCGCAAGTCATGTTTTGACACTGTTTTTGAGAAAAGCATAAAGCAAAGTAGATAGTGCTTAGATTGAATGGATCCAGGTTGATGAAGGGAAGGGTCACATATGGGAATGTTTGGTTCATACGCTTGCGATAATCTTCTCAACTGTGCAAAACGCTCTGAAAAATCACACATATTTTGCACTTCAAACGTTATAACTAAAGAGTCTCTAAATACTGTGTTCCATTTCAAACGGTATAGAGAACTTGAATTCATTATCTATCGTTTGAGACTATTTTCATTTAATTATTCTAAAACAAAGTACCGTACTTTGTAAACTATAAAAAGTGTTCTTTCTTTGTTTTTTGATCGGAGCGCAAGCAAAATCACAAGGTTATCGCCGCTTTGACCTTTTTAACTTATGAATGAAAGTATTTGGGAGTCCAATTTACACGCCCTGACAATTAACATATATCTAATTACCATATATATAAAATCCAACGTGATTGGTGCCAAAAAAAGACCCGTACTATCCACCAAATAGAAATCGATGAGAGAAAACGACGACGAGTGAACACACAATTACAATGACGGGGTCGTCACCTGCGCAATCGGTTATGATAGTAACAATGCTATCACAAAACGCTTAATACGACCCGGACAAGAACACAGGTACGAGGTACGGACAGACATAACATCGACAACCAAGTCAATGTTCACGGCCTTTGATAACCAGTTGTGGTACACTGGCGTGTCTACCCAACCCAGGCTTGAAACCACTACCTCGTGGTCTGTAGACATGTATGATAACCGCTACACCACAGTTAGTAGACATAGAGAGAAAACGACGACGACGAGTAAACACACAATTTACAATGACGGGGTCGTCACCTGCGTAATCGGTTATAATAGTAACAATGCTATCACAAAACGCTTAATACGACCCGGACAGCCGGACGAGAGCACAGGTACGACGTACGGACAGACATAACATCGACAACCACTCAATGTCCACGGCCTTTGATAACCCAGTTGTGGTACACTGGCGTGTCTACCCATCCAGGCTTGAACCCACGATCTCGTGGTCTGTAGACATGTATGATAACCGCTACACCACAGTAGGTAATAAAGACAGAGATAAAACGACGACGAGTGAACACACAATTACAATGACGGGATAGTCGCCTGCGTGTTCGGTTATGATAGTAACAATGCTATCACAAAACGCTTAATACGACCCGGACGAGAACACAGGTACGACGTACGGACAGACATAACATCGACAACCAAGTCAATGTCCACAGCCTTTGATAACCCAGTTGTGGTGCACTGGCGTGTCTACCCACCCCCAGGCTTGAGCCGAGGGCCTCGTGGTCTGTAGACATGTATGACAACCGCTACACCACAGTTGGTAAACATAGAGAGAAAACATTTCGCGTCTGCTTATGTATCCCTTTATTCTAATTATGACGTAATCTTAGCACGCCCGAGCTGCATGGACTTTACTATTGTGTGCATTGGGTTTCCTGTAGTATGTGTATTGTAAACATGTTGTGAAGAGGTTAATAATGTTTTCCAATATCAGATTTTGGCTGATTTGCTTCCATTGTTAACAGTTTTTTGTCTATTTTCTTACACTGAAATATATTTCTTATTATATGACTGTATTCATCAGAAATGAAACATTATTTGACTTGAATATTATCGACAACAATCATGAATGAAGAAGTGCAAGAGCGAGACATAACGACAACGTTAGGTTGCATGATTATGATACCAAAAAAAACTATGCTATTTATTACACTTTTGTATGAATTAATATCTGTTTATTATATATCTGGAATAAACTTCTTTATATCTTTTTTACCACTGCATTCTGAAAATTGTTTTCTATTCAGCGCAAGTACAGTTTGTCATACATTTGTTTAAGAAAAATGAATTTTAAAAAGTTTCTCATCAGTAATGCCTTGTCTATCAAATTTTGAAGTGAAGTTGTGTGTGCATTAAATTTCATTTAATTTGTTTTGCTTCAATGATATTCTATTGGAACTGGCTAGTTGTTAAATAAAATGTTGTCTAAAGTACCATTCCTCTTGGTCTACATCCCACATGTGGCATGCTATACCGCCAAACATGGCAAGCCGTCCCACCCTCTCCTACATGCCGTCCCGCCCTCTCCATCATGCTGTACCGCCCCTCTCCCATATGCCGTCTCAGCCTCTGACAGTCACTGGTATTATCAAGAGTGACACACCTGGCTATGATTACGCCACGCGTAAAGTCAAATCTGTAAAACCACATAATACTTCTGTATGATCACATAACAACTTTTCATGTGTGTTGATAAATCCGTAGTTTTTTTTTTCCCTCAAAGAAAATCTTAACGAACTTGGCCTTCACTGCGTGCAAACTAAAAGTATTCAACTATTGTTTAAATGACTTTGTTCTTAAAACCAACCCGCATGATAATGGTACAATCTAAACCTACCAAGTTGATTTATAGTTTTCAAGTTCCGTAACACAACACAGCTAGTTCCGCGATTTGTTTCCTTATGCGCGTTTTGAGGTAAAACATTCCCATATGAAATTCTGTTTCTCTCATGCTGATCATTCATTATAGCCACTTTCATAGGGCTATTCCATGAGTGGCATGGGGATATTTCTAGAATGTAGCCACACACCCGCAGGGTGTCTAGGACAACTGCTGATCCTAGGCATGATGCTTCCTGGCTAGGAATGTAGAGTTTTTTTTTTGTGTAACAGACTGTAGACCTGGAACAGCTGGCTTGCTATACGTCTTAATGGAAATTTGTCCAAAAGCACCAGTGATTTCAGCAGACTGCAGCTTTATTTCGCGATTGATAGGTGAGCTATTCACAATACTAGATTGTGTTTCACAAGCTATGCCGCCCACACTATGAAAAGTGTTGTGTCCCGTTACGGTAGATACATTGAAGTCAGCGTTATCCAACACAAACTGTGTGAAACCATTCAGATCATATGACAGGTCTATCTGCGAAAAGGGCTTGCTTAAATTACAACATATCTTTGTAGTTATCTGCAAGCAAATGCTGTTAAGAATTTCATTCACTTCACGGGAGGTATAATTGAGGTGTATTTACACAGATATTCCAAGCAATAGTGGTAAGCTAAAGTATCTGGGTCTGCTTGGCATCATGGCGTGTTCTATTGCTGTGCATTTCTATCTGAAAAAGTGTTGCTTTTACCCTTAACGACCACCAAGATGTGGAGGAAACGCCTAAGAGAGCTAGGTATCAATGTGCCTCCGTTTTCTGTTCCTTCCAATGTTGTGTACTCGTCACAGTTATACACTGCCAAGCTGATATCGTTCATCTCTGGAATGATAGAAGCAGCCATATCTATTATCAGTTCACTTTGGCCATTCACATCAATCACCTTATCAGTAATCCACTTTTCGTGGAGGATCCTGTGTGCCGAGTCACGGAAACGTATGATACTTGATTTTCCAGTAATACTGGTTACAACTGTATCATCACCGTAATATTCCTCCAGTTTGGCCTTCAATTGCTTCACTGAGTAACCGATAGATCAATCCTAAAACACACTCATGTATTCTAAAAGCTCCTGCACTGAGTATTGACACTCTTCGTTACTACTTAGAAACTCGCAGAGCTTCTTAAATGCTTGCTCCTGCAATTCTCATTAGGCCCTTTCTTACTCTGTTTAAGAAAAAATGGGCACACATTTAATGATACTAGCCTCCGCTGCTAACAAGGTCAAATGCCCTGTTGTACACGTTATGCGACAACATTGCTTCACTGGTCTTGTCTTTCTCTTGTACATTTTAATAATGTTGCTTGAAAGTCCAAGGTCTTGACATTGCTTACTACTCTCCTACTTTCGCATGGTTTCTTCAAAGAGCTTCCACACAGCTCTTTGGTTTCTTAATGTCTAGTTTGACAGGCTCCAAACAGACAGTACAATCATTTTTTTTTTTTATGTCAAATGTCCGAGAAATACTTGACCTCAGTTGAGGCACTTCTATGTTCTACGTTTTGTTCAAGACTGGCAGACCTTTTTTCAGCCGCTATGAAACTTTTTCGTGTGTAGTTTTTGCCACAATAATTATTTTCTTGTCGGGGTTATATGATTATATGTTTGGGGTAATGATTTGTGGTAGGGTTATGATTTATGATTGGATGGTTTGGGAACATATTACCTTAATATTTGATTGAATTCCTTCTGCCAAGTTAGAACATGTTTTGACACTGGGTCGATATTTGTTACATTCCGCAGTTATGGTAAAAATATATATAATGGCGGCCATTTTGGACGCTATCCTGGTTTTGGTAATTTGGGATGTTATAGCCTCTTAAGTAATGCTTTCAATAGATCACTTGTCCCATAAAACATATGTTTAGACACTTTTTGTATTATAACCTCCCTGGATGCAAAGTTATGATAACAAATTTTAAATGACGGCCATTTTGGTCGCCATCTTGGATTTCCCGGAAAGCTCAAGGAGAATTTCCGGGTACTTTGAGTATGTCACTCTACACATAATTCTGGACCTATCATGAAAAATCAGCCTTTTACCAGCTATTTCCAGGTTTGGGCCTTTTTTTTATCTGGAATTATGGGCCTATTATTAGATTTGATTGTCCCAGTTAAAAAAAAAAAAAACCTTGTCGAATCTAACCTTTCCAAAGAACTTCACAAAATGGACCATGTAAGTGAAATTTTTGCAAACTTCAGCGAGACTGAAATTGCTCGGATTCCGATTAAACACGGAAATAAATAAGTTGTTTGTCATGTTATCTCCTATTTCCGTCACGAACATTGAAAATGCACACATGGGAGCAATTACAGTTTTTGGGTTGAATCGGGCCTTGTCGTTTTACAAACCCTGAAATGCTCACTTTCAACTGTCCAACTTCCAAGTCAAGTGCCCAGAAATTAATCATATCGCTCTAACGGTCATATAGCGAGTTCATGTTTTCGACTGAAGATACCCTAAAGCTGTGCAATTACAATTTATGATGCTCATGTAATTGCTTGAGAAGTACTCAACATTTTACTTGCTTAAAGGATTAGTTCAGTGGTGAAGCATGTCTATCTTAAATGAAAGAAGACTTTAAAAGAAAGAAAATGGTGAGAGAAAAAAAGCGTTCAAAATTCTTAATCCGTTAAGGAGATATTCAAGTTTTAAGTTTGTATCATTTGTGTAGAAAGGACTGAAATTAGACTAGTTGTGATGTCATAGCCTCAGATTCCTCAAAGTCTTTATGTATTCTATCATATTTTGTTCTGCGACTTTGTGGCTTGAAAACCATGGGATATGTCAAAAATTGTAGTAAAACTGAATCTAGGAAGGGTAATTATAATATATCACCTGAAGAAAGTTTGAAGGGAAATGATTTAAATTGGGAAAAATTTAATAAACCTTCTTTAAAATACATAAATATTTTGAGGAATCTGAGGCTGTGACATCACAGCTGGTCTGATTTCAGTCGTTTCTACAGAAATGATACCCAACTTTAAACTTGAATATCTCCTTAACGGAATAAAGTTTTGCAATGCTTTTTTCACCATTTTGGACATGCTTAACCACTGAAGTAATTCTTTAATTATTCCCCACAACTCCGTAACACAGCAGTAGGGCGTCAGTTTTCACAAATAGCATCTCATGTTCGATTTCTGATCGGTCTTTAACCAGTGCTTTCCGATTTTCACAAAAACAAGAATAGAGAACCACAAATTCTCGTCAAGAATTTTTTGTTTGTTTATAGATTGTTAACGGAACTCGTTATCGTTATAGTGCATACGGAACCAATAAGCATTTTTGCTTCGGCCAGTCAGAAGACAAAGCATTTTTCTGATTAATATCCGTCGCTCGACCTATTACATAGCACAAATTACGTAAAAGAAAATAAGAAATGAAATTGGTTAGATAACAACGCTCTGTTCTTGAAAGGCTTGGAGCTTCTATTAAACAGTACCTCTTATGTTTTTAGAATTATGGTTGATCAGAAAGGCCTCAAATGGTGTTTCATTATGCTTCAAATATTTCCTAGATTGAACCAAATAAAAATGACCACAATTTTCTACACCCTTTCCAAGACTTATAGTAGATAATTAGATAATTAAAATAAATTTACGTACAAAAATACCATGTTATGTTAGCATCAAAATTTGCATTCTTAGCCTAAGGCTTCACTTTTTGTAATTTATTTGTAATTTGTTCTGTCTGCTTTAGGCCTCCGGCCCATGACATAATAACAAGATATTAATATATATCTTTTATATTTTATCATATTTCTAAAAACTCTAGAAGATCATTTTTCATGGCCGTTTTTGCTACATGTTCAATGTTTCCTTTGAACATGTCCAAAGACCTTTAAACTGTCTAGATTTTTCTGGTACTTACTTGCAGACCCACCACCTCTTTTAATTCCAAAACTGTCTCCAAGTAATGAGAGCACGATATTGGATAACTCGTCGTATGAATCTACCAGGTAGCCGGCTTTTGCAAGCAACAAGAAAAGTAACACAAATGGTGCAGTACCCCATCCTTTTGGTTGTGCACTGGGAAGTTTCATTGCTGTTGATGACCTCAAGAGTGCCGCGCGTAGAATCATGGAAAAGTGGGAAGAATGCGCATGCTGCAAACAACTCTATCTTTAATATTTTTGTTTCTTAAAAACAATTTAAAAACAAAAACCGTGAACATTAAAAAACTTATTTTAAACCTAATCAAAAAATTACTTTACAATAACTTCTTTTCTCGAGAAAATCTTACTTTTTATTGTTTTTAAATGAAATAAAATTAATATGACCTGCAAATTGATCAAAGTAAACTTTTTGCGGCATCCGCATTTTTCCAAAACCGAACGAAGTGCCCAAGATTATCTTGTAAAGCCGTTGCTGCTGCACAGAGTTGAATCCTTGAAAGTTGTACCTGCAAAGGAGTAATTTCTGATTGAAAAATCTGTGATGTACGATTGACAAAAAGTGGTGGAATATACCTTTTCAAATCTGAATCGGCAATTTCCACATAAGTAATCTAAATAATGTCACATGGCCGAGATTTACGTATCCATAATATACCATTCGTATACTGGAGGAATCTTATTGACCAATAAAATACTGGAAGATTCTTGGCCGTCTGCTCAATTCACGCACGGTATGGGACCAAGCGTATGAAAAAATATTTTCAAGCGCACGTATCATACGTGCGTTATACATGAAGGAAATACGCGCGTATTGCTGCTTACATTTTTCCCTCAAACCTATACCTGATTGGTTAAGAAACAAAGGAAAAGTTTCCCCAGCATTTGATTGGTCGAAACATTGAAGAAATTACGTTCGGGTAAACTCGGTTTGAAAAGGTCGATACCGCCATCCCACGAACACAAATCGTAACAAGTGAAGTATCAAGGTCCTACCTTTCTTTACAATGTATCCGAAGTTTCATTGGTGGAATGCAAATAAAGATCCTTTTACATGACCCCAGAGCGATTTCTAGAGTGTATGTGTGGGTGGGTGGGTGTATGTGTGGGTGTATGTGTGGGTGGGTGTATGGGGGTGGGTGTATGGGGGGGTGAGCGGGTGTATGGGTGGGTGGGTGAGTGGGTGTATGGGTGAGTGGGTGTATGGGTGAGTGGGTGTATGGGTGGGTGGGTGGGTGAGTGGGTGGGTGGGTGTATGTGTGGGTGGGTGGGTGTATGGGTGGGTGGGTGGGTGTATGGGTGTATGGGTGGGTGGGTGTATGGGTGGGTGGGTGAGTGGGTGGGTGGGTGTATGTGTGGGTGGGTGGGTGGGTGTATGGGTGGGTGTATGGGTGGTGTATGGGTGGGTGGGTGTATGTTGGGTGGATGTATGTTGGGTGGATGTATGGTGGGTGGGTGAGTGTATGGGTTTGTGGGTGGGTGGGTATGGGCGAGTGGATAGGTGTATGTGTGTGTGTGTGGGTGGGTAGGTAAATAGGGTGGGAGGGGGCAAGTGAATGGCGAAAATAAAAAGGGACCATCATATTCATATCAAATCCATACACTATAGGTCATGGGCATAGTGGTGGAGGGAAAAGTGACAAAATTAATTTGCCTACCGAACGTAGGGAAGTGGGGCAAAATCATAAAATCCCACTAAGATACAAACAATTACCATCCAAAATATATGAATATGGAGAAAATGACAAGTGAGAATCTTTCCAATTCCTATGATATAATAAGTTGGAAGTCTTTGTCAATGTGGATAAAAGAAGATTCACATTACGCCCAATCCTCGATACAAATTTTCAGTCTTTTCACCCTCAAGAACTTCCATTTCCGCGGGTATGACTTTTAGACTATGCTGGAAGCAATTAAGAAAGCCACGACAGTAATTCAGTGATTTTACGCATCAGTAATTACACTCCCATTCATTTATATGCTATCGTATATATGCACACAATGGAATATATTGTGAAGAGCCAGGTATTGTGGATTTGGTTACTGCATGGTCAAGTCATGCGAGTAATGTGGGACTGGGGATTCATTTTGACTTTTAAAAGAATGATTTCATCAGTGAGTTATAAACAATCTGGTGAGTTTGGATGCATTACACTACAAATTTATGGCCAGACTTATTCATCATGATTTCATAATTTATTATATTTTATGAAAATAAAAATCTTGAAACTGGACCAATGATAATTTTATTTATCGCACAGAGAAAATCGTTTCTTTAACAATACCAATTACATTCGTTTGAAGCATGTCATTTTATTACATGTCAATAACCAATCTTTTAGATCGAGGTATATGGACAGGTAGAGATTTTCCACCCAGATGAAAGAGCATCACATTCTGAGCAAGAACATCTTTAAACGGTCACAATAACTCTAATAAGGATGTTTCAGCTGACGTCATGAGATCACATGACTTTGTTTACATCGCCATTTTGTACGGTGAAACTGCTGTCTGCTGTAGACTTACTTACATATGTTTGCATTTTGTTATATAAAGATTAATTTCGTAAGTAGTATGCCGGAATCTTGCTGTGCCGTTGTTTGCCCTAAGTAATAGACGTTTAGAATCCACTGAATAAGATTACTTGAAATACTTGGAGGGTAATTGTTTCTTTAAAATAACATTTTATATTCAAAAGTGAATTCATCTGGCCAGTTCATTTTAACTAGCGTGTGTTTACTTGCCCAGCACGTGTTTTACATGCCCAGCGTGTTTTCATCACCAGCGCGTGTAGCGCGTGTTTTAGTTCGAGTCTGTTTCTTTTACGTGTGATGTGACTGAACTGCGTGAATATCAGACGTGTGAAATACTCAACGCGCAAAGCCCTGCATTGCAAAATGGCTGCTAGTTGAGTTAGAGTCACGTGATGAAATTCCTCTACAGCACGTGCAATAGGGATTGTCAATCAAACCTGTAATGTTGTAAGTCATGCAATTATGCAGATTAAGTTTAATGAATATACGGCAGGTGATAGTCAAGTAGTTATGTTATCTTCAAAGTCCCAACCTGTTGCGTACTGTTTTTAAATTCCTATTGTATTGCTCTGAGGGAATCTTCTTCAAATTCTTACTTGTTTAATTTCTTGAATAAAAGTTTGAGGGCTGTAGGTAGTCACTTGTTTTTGAAAGTCATCGAGGAGAGATGGGGTTTCCAGTAATGAGATTTATTAAAGATAGTTATTTTCCGGCGTTGATGGTGCAAAACGTAACATTTACACACTTGTGCCTGTTTATGACAAGGTTTAGATTGAAAACTTTTACAACAATGAGGGCATCTGTGCTTAGAGCTTAACCATGGAAAGGGCAGAAACCCAAGTCTACCAGAGGATTTTGAAGTTGTTAGTATATGGATGGATGTCATGTTTTCGCCTCCGTTTGTTTGTCTGTTAGTCATGTTTTTGCCTCTTGTTTGTTTGTCTGCTTGGCATCAAAATATCTCAAGAAGTGATGCTTGGAATAAATTTGGTGAGTGCTTTAGTTACTGATTTTTAAAGATTGATTAAAATTTGAAACATTTTGTAACAGAGGAAGGGCATAAATGGAGGGGTGTGGATGTTTTAGGATGATATCTGTCAAGACTTAGTTAAAACTTTCCAATGGAATGCGCTGAACAATGACTTCATGCTCTGAATGAAAATCCAAACAATCCATTATCTGGAAAATTAAAGTCAAGTGGTTGGGTATCAATTAAAATTAAAACAATGTGTTTTTGGCATGAAAAAAGTAAAGGAATGTAAATCTTGTCTGAAAGGGATTCAAACAATGAATGTATAGCCTGAATAAAACTGAAAACAATGATATGGCCTTTGAAGAAATCAGTCAGAAGGTAGATACCCTCAAGTGTTTAGAATACAAATAGGCAATACTGATTAAAAGTATGGAAGAGATTATGTGGGGATAAAACTTAGTCAGTTAGTGGGTCTATGATTCCTGAGGTAGATTGGGGGAGAGAGGGTGGTGAACTTGACAAAATATTAGACATATTGGAAATGCAAAGCAGGCGGAATTATACACTCTATACTGAGTGCTACAATTCCAGTTCCCTTATCCCAAAATATAATACATATGGCGATAAGGTATTGTACTCACTTGTGTGTTTAAAAATGGTAAATTTTGTGTTGCGCTTTCTGGGATAACCATAAGTGATATTGGGTTTGTACTAGGTGGGTTGATGGAAGGTGATGTAGGGTTATGTTCCGTACAAAATGGGACAGATCATATAAAGGTCAACGGTCAGAGGTAAAATAGTTAAATTAAGATTGTTAAATTTGGTCGGTCGCGTGCTATGAAAAAAAACGTAAGTGCAATTGGGTTGTTACTTCGTGGGTTGATGAAGAATGCTGTAAAACTGTGTCTCAAAAATGATGTAATATGTCACTTAAAGGTCAAAGGTCAGAGGTCAAATAATATTTGTAAATGATTTTGTGCTGAATTTTGTTGAAAAAACGTAGTTGCTATTTTATTGATCCTTGATGGGTTGGTGTCCAGTTTGTTACTTGGTGGGTTGGTGGAGGGTGATGCAAGATTTATGTCTCACAAAGGTTAAAGGGCAGAGGTCAAATAATTGATTTAGAAATGGTAAATGTTGTGTTGCGCTTCCTGGGATAACCATAAGTGATACTGGGTTCGTACTTGTTGGGTTGGTACTTGTTTGGTTGGTGGAAGGTGATGCAGGGTATGTACCGTACAAATTGGGACAGATCAAAGGTCGGGGTCAAACATTTGATTTAAAATGGTAAATTGTGATTGTTTTCCTGTTATGCAAATATCGCAAGTGCAACTGGGTTGTTACTTGGTGGGTTGATGAAGGATGATGAAAGGTTGTATCTCGGGGAAAGATGTAATCCGTCGCTTAAAGGTCAGAGGTTAAATCAATGTTACTTGCTGGGTTCGTGAAAGGAGATGTAGTGTTGTGTCTTTGTGTCTCGTACATAATGTCATTTGAAGGTCAAACGTCAGAGGTCAAGTAATTGATATGAAATGATCCATATTATGTAATGTTTCCTGGAAAAACATTTTATCATTTTACAAATTATATGTGGCAGAGGTGATAAGGTCAGCAACTCCGTGGATTGCTAACTTGTTTAACTAAGTATTAAGCTTATATTTCATTTCAGGGATATGAACGAAGATAAACATAAATAGTGCAAAATAATTTTATGGTAAAATTGCACATCAATTAACACCTTGAACATAAAGTAAAATGAAATAGGGCAAGTTGTTTCTTTATATATATTTAGTGCAAATATTAAAATTTTCAATTAAAATGAAAACATGACGGATTTGTAATGTAAGGCATATTGTATTAATGGGTTTTGAAAAAAAAGATTAAAAAGACAGTTGAGTATCTTCGAATGTTAATTAATGATGAGCTGGTTATTTAGTTGAAATAATATATCTAAATATATATATATATATATATATATATATATATATATATATATATATAAATATATATATATAATGTATATATATATAATGTATATATATATATATGCATATATATATATATATATATATATATATATATATATATATATATATATATATATATATATATATATATATATATATATATATATAACAATATCATAACAATATTATTACGCCATCATAAACAGGTTTTAGAAGTGTTTACATTGGATAACTGTTTTGTTATTCAGGCGATACTTTCTAAAATTCTATGTGAACCAAAAGGTAAAGTTTATGAAGCTTTTATTTATTTTGAAGGTGCGTTCGATAATGTAAATAGAAATATTATGCTCAGGAAATGTTATGATATGGGTGTGAGAGGACGTTTTTTGATAATTCTGTTACAAATTTAAAATGATGTTAAAGCATGTGTTAAATGTAATGATAGTCTCACTTTGGTTTATAAGTATACTAAGGGTGTAAGTCAAGGTTATAGTTTATCACCTCTTTTGTTCTCGTTATTCATAAATGATTTAGAATATTATTTCGCCGAATCTACGTACCAAGGTGTGAAGATTAAAAATAAGGATATCAGCTGTCTCTTATATGCTGACAATCTAGTAATTCTTACTGTTAATGCTTACTCCTTAAGTAAACTCTTAGATATATTTAATTTATATTGTGCCGAAAATAATCTCATCGTAAATAGCGATAAAAGTGTGTTATTCAGAAAGGATGGCCATGTAGCTAAAAACGAGAGATTCTATTTTTTAAGGTAAACCACTTGAAATTGTTTCAATGTTTAATTACTTAGGATTAACCTTTATACCGAAAGGGGTTTGGATCTCGGCCCAGGTTAATTTAAGTTGTTCTGTGGACAAAGCTTTATTTAATTTGAAGAAAATACTTGCACAGTTACCCGATTTACCCGTAAGTCATATCTTACAGCTTTTTGATTCCAAAATTCTTCCAATTCTAACATACGGGGCAGAAATCTGAGGTTCTGACCCCACTATAGTGTTGTGAGTGTCTATAATAATGTTCTTAGATAAATACTGAGGTTGCCTCTGAAATCAGTTATTATTGTTCTTCTTGGTGAACTTGGTCGTCCCTCCTTAAAATATTTTGCTATTGTCAAGCAAATCGCCTATTGGTTAAAATACTGAAGGACGATGAGGCTAGGTATTCTAGAAAGAGCTATTGTAACCACGTTATTCTTGCTGACAACGATACTTTCTATTTGGGTCTCCGTACAAAAGCTATTTTACTGAGCTTGGGTTTTGGGTAGCCTATGCTTGGTATAATCAAGGTGTAGGTGATGAAAATGTTTACTCTATTTATTTAAACAAAGGATTCTAGATATAAATAGGCAAGATTGGATATCAAATATTAGTTTTATGGATAGGCTTTGTACTTATAAGTTATTCAAGAGTGAAAATTATGTTGAAACTTATGTAATGTATTTTAATTTCTATAAAAGAAAATTGACTGCTAGTTTTTGTTGTAGTACATTGAAACTCAACGTACACTTCTTGTCTGCCTATTCTTATCGACTTTTCGTAAGCGGTTTTTACCGCAGTACTACATAACACACCCAGACAGGTTGAACTTCAAAAATATTTTGATTACAGATTACAAGCATACCTGTCATTTTCTATATCTTTTTTATCAAATATGCCATGAAAGCCTGTTAAAATCACGTTGCTGATTAACATCATGCCACCATTTATCAGTCTATTGTTTTTTTTACATTTTTGAATTTCTTTTTATATAAATTGCGTTCCCTCAATTGTTACTGTATATCACTTGTTAGTTGTATTACGTTCTGTTTATGTGTCAAGTGTCGATGACCCACTTTACCAATAAATTGAAAATTGAATTGGATCTTAGATATATATATATATATATATATATATATATATATATATATATATATATATATATATATATATATATATATATATATATATATATATATAAATATATATATATATATATATATATATATATAAATATATATATATATATATATATATATATATATATATATATATATATATATATATATATACATATATATATATATATATTTACATACATATACATATATATATATATTTACATACATATACATTTACATATACATATATATATATATATATATATATACATATATATATATGTATTTTATATAATATATATATGTATTATATATATATGTATATATATATATATGTATATATATATATATATATATATATATATATATATATATATATAATATATGTATATATATATATGTATATATGTATATATATATATATAATATATGTATATATATATGTATATATGTATATATGTATATATATATATATATATATATATATGTATATATGTATATATATATATATATATATATATATATATATATATATATATATATATATATATATATATATATATATATATATATATATATATATATATATATATATATATATTAGATTACAAAATTCATTCAATATTTAGAAGAAAAAATCACGGTTGGCAATAGTATTATTGTCAACTTTCTGTGCTGATATAAGGGCTTCTTTAATATTATGGGAATTATATAATTTTCTCGAAATCCTCACTGAAATTGATTTTTTGATGTGTATCTACATCACAATACGAATCATTAGTTTAACTGCAGCCTTATATACTAAGTGTATCTTATCAAATCAGAGATGCCCGTCTTCTTTGTTTGAATGTTCTTTCAATTACTTCGAAATAAAGTAAAAGAGAGAGAGAGAGAGAACATCGTAATCACGGGTTGTTAACCCTCTCTCCAACACCTTCGAACTAAGAAATTTGGGGGCCTAAATTCTGACACTTTGCAAGATTTTTGCTCCAAATCCATTGTGAAATGACTGAAGAGCAATATCATTAGCATTACTTGATGGCAATGGTTACGTTCATTTTGTTTCAAAAAATTATGAAAAAAGTGACATGCCTTTTCGAACACAGCATATATCGTTGATAAATGTATTAAAAAATAAATGAAATTGCATACTTACTTGCTCTGCACCGCCCCTGTGATCCTAATAGCAGAAACTGTTCTAGAACCCTTATAAGAAACTATTAAATGAAACACATATCATGCTTTCGCGCCTATCACGCGTCTCTTGAAGTTTAATATTACCTTGTAAAGTGATAAGTGATCACATTCGTGATTTAAATTAATGTGAAATTACTTCATTCAGAACATACATACTTATATAAAAAAGAAATATGTAGCATACGCTTCCGGGGACACATTTGGTTCAACAAAATAATTGATTATAGCTATATTCATTAATTAGGTTGATATTAAAATATATTCAATAGTGATTTATAAGACATTTTTCGAAGTTAATTATTGATATATCAATTTGTTATTAGTTCGGCCTCTGTTCTTTTGGTCGATAGTTAACCGTTAACCAAGTTCTATTTCGCAGTTTTAACTTTTAAAAGGAATATTTATGTTTGGAAAAACGAATGTAGAATTTTGGATATGTCGCCCTGACTATTTGATGATATCGAATAATGTGAGGAAAATCAATTTTGAAACAATACAGATAGACTTATTTGTATGTGTCTTATATATTTTACATCATAAAGGACCAGCATGTATCATTTAAAAATCTTTGAAGTAGGACCTTCAATCTGTTTTGTTTTCCTTCTTCTTTCTTTTTAAATTAGGAGGGTAGTTCTGTGTTGGTTTAGGGTAGATCTTCTAATGTGCCCATTTCATCCTATGAAAGAAAAGTAATAATAATAATGATAATACATTTTTATATAGCGCATTATACCAAACGGTCTCAATACGCTTTACATAAACAAATGTAACATGAGAAAATCTTAAGATACAAACAATAAGAGAACAAAAAAACCTACTTAAAAAGATACAAGCAGGATAAAGTTACAAGGTCCAATGAGGGTAACTCATGAAAAGGTGTGTTTTTAATACACTCTTAAAGATATCTAAAGTAGGGGCATTTCAGATGTAGATTGGGAGAATGTTCCATATTTTGGGGGCTGCAGATTGAAAAGAACGTTCACCATAAGTCTTGGTGTTAATTTTTGGCGGCTTTAGGAGAATAGCACTGTTAGATCTGAGTAAGCGAGTTGGTATTTGTAAGGTGAGTAAGTTGGAAATATAATTTGGAGCAAGACCATGGATGGCTTTGTATGTGAGGGTGAGAAGCTTGTAGTTTATTCTTTTACATAAAGGAAGCCAATGAAGTTGGTGGAGAATGGGTTTAATGTGAGATTTCTTACTTGTGAGAGTAACTAATCTGGCAGCATTGTTTTGAATGCGCTGAAGCTTTGAGATTTGTTGAGAAGGAAGTCCAAATAAGATACTGTTGCAAAAATCAAGTCTGGATGATACAAATGCGTGAATAAGTGTCTCAGTCGACGTTTGATCAAGATATTTACGAATTTGACTGATTTTTCTGATGACAAGTGAAGCGGAGCGGTATATATTATTTACATGTGGCAACAGTGTAAGCTTATCATCAAAAATAACACCCAGGTCTTTAACACAGGATACAGGAGATATACATGAATTACCAATCATAACACAGGAAACTGGAGTAGTGCTATGAAAACGTAAGGAAATATGAATTACTTCAGTTTTACTATCATTAAGAATTAGTTTCTTGTCTGCACACCATGTTTTGATTTCCTCTACACACGATTCAAGTTTTGCAATGCTCTGGTCTTTTTTGTTTCTATTTATTGACACATTAACCTGTGTATCATCTGCATAAATCATCCCATGCAGGCCATGAGATGTGATAATGCTTTCCATAGGGGAAGTATAGTATGTGAAAACAGGTCCGATTACTGATCCTTGAGGCACTCCATAGTCGAGATGTGCTTAAAATTCTATATGTTTTATTTATGCGTTCATGTCGATTTCCAATCTCTTAGAGGAAAGTACGTACAATATACAAAATGGAGGTGCCATTCTTATACTAGATTCATGTGTAAAATCTGGCAATTCCTGACAATTTCGAATGGAACAATTAACATATAATTTATGCTTGCTAGGATTGCATTGTCCTTATCAAAGTAACATTTCAACAGTTCAATACGAATTGTCATGAATGAAGTGAACGTTACATTGCATATGGGCAGATGGGTGGATGTTTCTTGAGCTAAAACTTTTCGAGCTCAAATTACACTTATATTACATATTTACTTATCTCAGGGGTTTCGAGAAAATAATGCAAAGCCCTCCCTATACACAAACTGTGATGCTGTTTGCGCCCATAATTTTGTTAGTTTAAGCTACTGCACTAATTCCGGCGCATTTCTGACAGAAAATTTGTCAACACTATTAATAAAATCAATTATTTCTGTCTTTTCAGTGACAAGCAAGGTTTCCTTGAAGACTATGTCCCTTTTCCAGAAAGTGTACGAACATATTTCCATATCATTTGATAACTCATGGTGAGAGATTGCCTTTACAAATGAAGACACATCTAATTACATTTATATGATACATTATTTGCATCTTGTAACCCTTCATGAGTCGGTTGTCGATAGAAAAGCAATGCGGATTCTGAAGAACTTCGAAGGTAGGATACAATTTTTTCTATAGAAAGAAGTATTCCACGAGTAAAACAAATCATCGCAGAGACATGCGCATCTTTCGGTGATTAAATGGTAATGTTAATTCGGTAAATTAAAGGCCATCTATCGTGAATAAAATGTGGCGGCGTACAGTTTATTCCAAAACGATACTGATTGGCCTATCGATGTAAGTGCGCACTGTACCATTGTGTTTCGACCAATCAAAACACAGTAAATTAATTTTATTTACCTTGTGCTTTAGACACGACAACTTGCCTTTAAATCAATGCTAAAATCAGCAAGATAATCTTCTACAGTGGACGGATATATATTTTCACAGATTAAGTGTGGAAATTGTAGAAAGAACTAACTTTCGTTATTTTCTGCTTAACGTAAACTACTGAAAAATTAAAGAATCGGGCAAATATGCGTTAATTTACACAAACTCAGCTTATATTGAAAGAGTTCATTTTTCATTATTTCGCAGTTTGCGATTAGGCCCTTGTAACGTCTTCCAGCTCCCTCTTTAGATGTTAATTGAGTTGCTTTATGTCGTTTTGTTGTGCATGTAGTTTCCGTTTGATGTTGTGAAATGTCAGTTTGATATTTTTTTGAAGGTACTATTGCTTCGTAGTTGTGGTTTTGTAGTTATTTGTATTGTGCAGACTCTGTGTGTTATTTCTCCACCCGCATTGCCTTGGTAGCCAAAAGTTGGGTGCTTTCCAAAGTTACTTCCGCAATTAGTGGCGCATTTTAAGAAAGAATAAATATCGTAACAATCACGTGTTAACAGCTGACCACTGGTTGAATCAGCGATAAGACAAAATCACCATCAACCAATTTGTACAAAAAATTGTGGAGAAAAGTCTGAAAGTGTTATGGGATAAAGGCTCTCATTCTCACAACAAATATTATCATTCTTATCTAAATTTCGGCATTATACTATTGATACAATCAAAAAGATTTTCTTTTCAGTGAACAGCAAGTTTTGATTGAAGCCAGTTCATCCGTCCCTTTTTAAGATTCAAGATTTATGCAAGATTTTATTTTCCACAAGCAGATACAAGCAAGAACCTTACAAGGTGTATTACATACAGTGGAGGAAGACTAGATAAGCAAATGTTTTGCATTACATACAGTGGAGGAAGACTAGATAAGCAAATGTTTTGCATTACTTACAAGGGCGGATGACTAGATAAGCAAACGTTTTGCATTACATACAGTGGAGGAAGACTAGATACGCAAATGTTTTGCATTACATACAGTGGAGGAAGACTAGATAAGCAAATGTTTTGCATTACATACAGTGGAGGAAGACTAGATAAGCAAATGTTTTGCATTACATACAGTGGAGGAAGACTAGATACGCAAATGTTTTGCATTACATACAGTCGAGGAAGACTAAATAAGCAAATGTTTTGCATTACATACAGTGGAGGATGACTAGATAAGCAAATGTTTTGCATTACATACAGTGGAGGAAGACTAGATAAGCAAATGTTTTGCATCACTTACAAGGGCGGATGACTAGATAAGCAAATGTTTTGCATTACATACAGTGGAGGATGACTAGATAAGCAAATATTTTGCATTACATACAGTGGAGGAAGAATAGATAAGCAAATATTTTGCATTACATACAGTGGAGGAAGACTAGATAAGCAAATGTTTTGCATTACATACAGTGGAGGATGACTAAATAAGCAAATGTTTTGCATTACATACAGTGGAGGATGACTAGATACGCAAATGTTTTGCATTACATACAGTGGAGGAAGACTAGATAAGCAAATGTTTTGCATTACATACAGTGGAGGAAGACTAGATAAGCAAATGTTTTGCATTACATACAGTGGAGGAAGAATAGATAAGTAAATATTTTGCATTACATACAGTGGAGGATGACTAAATAAGCAAATGTTTTGCATTACATACAGTGGAGGAAGACTAGATACGCAAATGTTTTGCATCACTTACAAGGGCGGATGACTAGATAAGCAAATGTTTTGCATTACATACAGTGGAGGATGACTAAATAAGCAAATGTTTTGCATTACATACAGTGGAGGATGACTAGATACGCAAATGTTTTGCATTACATACAGTGGAGGAAGACTAGATAAGCAAATGTTTTGCATTACATACAGTGGAGGAAGACTAGATAAGCAAATGTTTTGCATTACATACAGTGGAGGAAGAATAGATAAGCAAATATTTTGCATTACATACAGTGGAGGATGACTAAATAAGCAAATGTTTTGCATTACATACAGTGGAGGAAGACTAGATAAGCAAATGTTTTGCATCACTTACAAGGGCGGATGACTAGATAAGCAAATGTTTTGCATTACATACAGTGGAGGAAGACTAGATACGCAAATGTTTTGCATTAAGTTAAATGTTTTGCATCACTTACAAGGGCGGATGACTAGATAAGCAAATGTTTTGCATTACATACAGTGGAGGAAGACTAGATACGCAAACATACAGTGGAAGAAGAATAGATAAGCAAATGTTTTGCATTACATACAGTGGAGGAAGACTAGATACGCAAATGTTTTGCATTACATACAGTGGAGGAAGACTAGATAAGCAAATGTTTTGCATTACATACAGTGGAGGAAGACTAGTGTTTTGCAATACATACAGTGGAGGAAGACTAGATAAGCAAATGTGTTTGCAAAGTACTCCACCTTTAGAAAAATATATAACAAGCAATAACAAAAAAATTAACTTATAGAATTTGTGAATGTTGAAAAAAATATGTAAACCTATCATGAATAATTACGAGTAACACAAGCACACGCTTAGAGAGAAAAAACACCACCCCTTTCCTCTCCCTCATCATCCTAGAAAAATACAACAATACCTCGATATATTATCAATTATAATTCCTGTAGCTTAGATTTTAATCATCTTGAAAAATCAGAGACTGAATTGGCTTGTTTTATTTCATGACATAAATTATTCCATTGATTTTTGCCAGTCGGAATAATTGAACGTTTAAAAGACTGTTTTAATAGGTGGTTTACGAATATTACTGAAACCTCTTGTATTGTCATTATACACATCAGAATTTCAGGAATAATAAACAGTTAAATGAGGTAGAAAGTAAACGATTCATTAACTTATACATAAACACACCAACCTGATAAATGTCAAAGATGTTGAGCCGCAGATTGCATGAAAGGAATAAACGTTTAGTGCGATCCTTATAAGCTGAATTTGTTAGAAGGCGGATTGCTTTCTTTTGAAGAAATAAGTTATACAAATAAGATGCACTTGCATTTCCCCAAATAATGTTACAATGAGTTCGAAAGTATACGGGAGTTATATCAATTTTTGAGCACAAAAGAAGATAACGAAATCTTTTTTATTTTATACAGAATGCTAATAGTTTTTGATAGTTTAGTGCTTAGATTCTTTATTTGAACATCCCATTTAAAAAAAGCGTCAATATCTATACCTAGGAATTTAACAGTATTAACTTTGGATAAAAGGCATTCATCAATACAAATCTGTATGTTCACATTTACGTTGAGATTGCCGAGTTTTAGAGATAATCTATTAGCTTTATACTAGTTGGAAACGTGACTGGTATCATCTGCAAAAAGGCGAAAAATAGATTACCGGAACTCTGATTAATGTCATTTATATACAATAAGAATAAAAGGGGACTAAGAATTGAGCCTTGTGAACACCACATGTTATCAGTTGAGAATGTTTATTATTTATTAAATCAAAGTCTTTACGGTCAGATAAATAGCTTGAACACCAGTCAAGCGCTAACCCCCTTGTTGAGGAGGGTTTCTATAGGGTGTAAAATAATACGGGGTAGCGGGGCGCTATTTCAATAAACTACATTTTTGTGAGAAATCATGTCTAAAAAGAGGGAATACTTAATGGATTGTGTTAAGATAGCGAAATAAATGTGTAAAGCAATCCATTTTTTGAATTGTGCCCATTGAACTAAATTTTAGCTGGTAGCAGAGCTACGTTGTACTTATAGAATAAATCAAATGGAAAATAAAATGCGAATAAACTGTGGTCACCACAACAACGTTAGTCAGTCAATATACTTTCGCCGTACACGTATACACTTCAGCCAACGTGACGTTTAATACCATACCAGTGCTACTAAAGGAGAGTTAGGCTACGTCATGTTGCGAGACGTATGGATACCGAACCTGTGCTGTACTACTGTAGAGTAAGTTATAAAGTGTATCGTAGTAAAACTTAGCCTTCTGAACAAATTGATTATAAAAGATACAACCGGGAGTTGAACTTCAGGTGGGACATAATTATTTTGGAGCATGAACATATGGGACTACTGGCAGTGGCGTAGCTAGTGGGAGATTCCCCCTCCCCTTCTCCCCCTCCCCCTCCCTTCTCTCCCTCCCCCTCCCTTCTCCCCCCAATTTTTTAATCCGTCGGTTCAGATTCTAATCCGTCGGTTCAGGTTGGTACCGTCGATTCAGATTGGTACCGTCGGTTCAAATTGGTACCGTCGGTTCAGATTGGTACCGTCGGTCCAGATTGGTACCGTCGGTCCAGATTGGTACCGTCGGTCCAGATTGGTACCGTCGGTCCAGATTGGTACCGTCGGTCCAGATTGGTACCGTCGGTCCAGATTGGTACCGTCGGTCCAGATTGGTACCGTCGGTCCAGATTGGTACCGTCGGTCCAGATTGGTACCGTCGGTCCAGATTGGTACCGTCGGTCCAGATTGGTACCGTCGGTCCAGATTGGTACCGTCGGTCCAGATTGGTACCGTCGGTCCAGATTGGTACCGTCGGTCCAGATTGGTACCGTCGGTCCAGATTGGTACCGTCGGTCCAGATTGGTACCGTCGGTCCAGATTGGTACCGTCGGTCCAGATTGGTACCGTCGGTCCAGATTGGTACCGTCGGTCCAGATTGGTACCGTCGGTCCAGATTGGTACCGTCGGTCCAGATTGGTACCGTCGGTCCAGATTGGTACCGTCGGTCCAGATTGGTACCGTCGGTCCAGATTGGTACCGTCGGTCCAGATTGGTACCGTCGGTCCAGATTGGTGCCGTCGTTTCAGATCGGTACACTTGCATCAACTTCATTAATATGCGTGCGGGGCAGTACACAGAAAAAAAAATTAGGCTAAATGTAAACGAAATGAGTAAGAAAACTCAGATTTTGTGTGTAAATGAGTAATTTAATGTAGCTCATCGTGTAAAATTATTCACTTCATTGTGTTTCATATTAAACGAACTTGTACACCATGAGATCTGGGTACTTTTACTCATTACCGTTAACTAAATCCGCTAAATAAACACAACATCGTTTAATGCCTCAAGCTCGTTGAAATAATATTCACTATTGGTGTATGTTTACACAAAGTGTGTAAAGGGAGAATTACCGATAATTACAAAATACGCAGCTACGACAGTAAATTTACACACTTGTTAGTATTAAGCAAGTTCCCGGGTAAAACGGCGTGGCTTTGCATGGTATACGGGCTCGCGCAGTGGTAGGTCGTGTATTGGCCGGCTGACACATACCGAATTCCTGTTATAAAGAAGAGAGAAAAGCCATAGTTATCGTAAGTAATCATATAGTTACATATTTATATCAAATAAGAAATAGGTTTAGTATACACTTTTGTTGTAATTTTGTTACATATTTCAGTTTGGAGTCATATCTTAAGACCTAGTTCGGCAAGTAAAGGTTTGTCATATTGTGAATAATTTTACAAGATCAGTGTGTGCGTTAGGGGTGGGTTTACTGCAGATAGGCCTATGCAGCATTCTTAACACTAGGCGGATCGCGGCACACTTCTCACTTCTCGTCTGGCTCTCTGGTTCAGATTTTACGTATTTCTTAACGTTAGTATAAGCTAATGTGCTACTTCTTGTGGAGTCTCCATGTTCTTTAAATGTTATTTCTTCTATATACTTTAGGCCTACAATGTTTTGATAGTTTGCTCGACTCGAGCGTTTAAAAAATAATTCACGACAATAATTTTCTAATTATTTTATTTAACTAGCGATTTATGCAGCCTAACACACTAAGGTACAAAAGCTAGGCTAAAAAAATAGTTAAAACAAATTCACAAAAATTTGAAGCTGTGATTTCTTATTCTTTTTTAGATGCGACTTAAAGAACTAGGGCATGACTTACTTATAAACTCATCCCACTGTGGTACGTTACGTTTACTTTTTATGTGGCCCACTGGTTAATTATTCTTGGCAAGGTTCACTACTTTAAATTTTTATATTAAGTTTACAAATTGTATTTATTTCAATGGATGATTTACGTTTTAAATTAGAAATTAATCCAAAAATGTTCATTTATTTAAATTTTAATATATATATACTGTATTTGCTTCAATATTTCAAATTGTATTTATTTCAATGGATGATGCTTTGAACTGAAGTTTTTCTATGTATTTTTGAAAAATCAATTCGAAAATAAGATTCATCGCTATCTAAGAGACCTTCGTTCTCTCTCATTAAGTTATTAAATACTTCTTTCTCTGTTGTAATAAACGTTAGGCCGAGTTAAATGGAACGCTACCCAAAATGGAGTTATTAAATAGCTTTTCTGTTGTATTTTTGAAAAAATCAAGAAATAACCGTTTAAAGTTATTAAATACTTCTTTCTTTATAACCTTAGTTTATAAACCGTTTGTTACCCAAAAAGTGGTGCTAATAGCGACCTAATGGCTTTATAAGTAGTTTGCAAAAACCGTTTGTTACCTTTACTTAAGTGGTTAATATTGGCGCAGATGTGGCGTGTTATTGTTTAAAGCCGTTTATTACCTTTACTTAAGTGGATTAATATTAGCGCAGATGTGACGTGAAACGTGGGAAGATCATTTTAATCTTTATAGTTTATAAACCGGGCTTGTTACTTTTCTGTTGTAATATTGACGAGATGTTAGAATTTATAAACGGTTAGAATGATGCAAGCCAATAATGGAATTTGAATAACATTTTAAGTGGTTGGCAAAATGCCAAACAGCTGTGTAGGAAGGGGTCCCGCTTGGGAAGAAGGGGGTAGGGGGGGCAAAACCATCGTTTCCTGCTTGCATTTGCATATCTTGATCTAAAAATCACTCTCATACATTGTCCAAAAAAGGTCCCTATTTATCTCTAAGGCGACTAAAAATTTGAAAAGCAAAAAAGGGGGGTCTTCAGCGAATAAGCTGCTGGGTTTCATTTGGTTTAATTTCATATTGCTTGATACTACTAATTTCTTTCACTGACGTCTGGCAATATATTTAATTCCTCTTATTTATAGACCGGGCCCAGAAATGCTTCAATCAGGAAAGCAAATCCCATCAGGGGTGCAGCAGTTTGCCTCTGCCCCCTCCCCCGCTTCCTACGCCACTGTGTGAAGGGATTGTATAGCGTGTTCAAATGAAGTTACCCATGAATCTTATTTTCACAATAACCGCTTTTTTTTAAAGACATTGTAGCTGATTTAATCAAAATGAGCATTGTTAATGTTTGAAAAAAATAAAATGTTCGAAACTGCAGAATTCCTGTTATTGCATTATTTATTTGTGTTGTGTAAAACTACTCTCAACTACTACTCATCAGTGTGGTATGTATTACATCACGTGTGTATATTTACTTAAATGCTGAGTAAATATAAACACAAATGCTTCAAATATAGGATGAACCGTAATACTCATGAAATAGGTCAAACTATTCATATTTGTGTAACTTCACTCAGAAAATCTGTGTAAAAATACTCTTAACGTGAATCAAATACAGGATGGGATTACACCCATTTTATGAGTATATTTACTCAAATAATTTGTTCAGTGTAGTCATAGTGTTGGTTGAGATTAGTGCCAAGTGTCCAGTAATCATGTAATAAAATATTATTTTGACAAGTAATTGATCATAACTATGGTAGGCTGTAACTTTAAACATTGGGAAGAAGAGCCCCCTAGCCCCTGGCTATTCTTGCACAGTGCTATATCCATTCATCAAACACGGATGAACAATATAGTAGACGCAGCTTTGTGCAAACCAACTTGCGTGCGCGTACATGCTATTCTCCTGCATACACAGTCAACCATCGTATCTCACCATGTAATGGACTTTCCTGGAAACTTCTGAACTTTCAACCAAATAGAGTGAGTTTTAATTTTTACTCATTACTATCAAGATTGTATTATATACCTGATTTCATTCTTGACATTCATGTCATATCCTTCCTAATTAATTTATACATGGGAGTAAAAAGAAGCTGGATATCTAGTGATTTCATCCGAAATTTGAATTGAAATAAAATCGTTGTTGAAGGATAAGCGTACATGACTCTTTTCAATGGTGTGGAGGGGAGGGGACCTTCTTACCCCTAGCTGGCGCCACCCCAGATCACCAGGGCCGTAATTCTCATCTGGAAAGTGGGGGTGGGGAAAAGAAGGGGGGCTATATCCACCTCGCTTCCAGCCCCGTATGCCTATGGTAGTGAATCTACTGTCTGACTATGGGAAGTTTACGCCCTTATCACCAAATTCTTTGTAATTGTTGATTTAACTTATTTGTGTCTGATTCTACAAATTTATACAGAACTTTATAACTTAAATATCTTCTTTAACGGGATAAAAGTTTGGAATGTTTTCTTCACCAGTTTGTTTCTTTCGATTTCCTCTTTTATATGAGATTAAGGGTCCACGTCATTAAGGCTTTATGCGACCGTCACCCGACCGACAGGCGACCGGTCGCGGACGGAGCCCGACTGAAAATAGCACAGAGTTGCCTATTGAATCAATGTCAACACAAGAAACGAGCGTCCACTCTTAGTTTGTATGCACTGAATGCACTATACAATGTGTGTGAGCTTTCTGTGTTCGTCTCGGTAAGAATGGGGATTAACTCCGTAAAAGATAACTTCTTTTGTTTGCCCATGGTTTGTTGGGGAAATTATTGATTTTGTTTTGAATTCGACTTTGTGAAGTGAAAAGTGGGTGTGTATGTACGATAGGCTGTATTATGTTACAAGTTCAGTGTGATGGTTGTCTTAAAACAGTACAGCAGGCCCTACTTTAAAATTGTTTCCCAGGATTTGATGAATTGCTTAAAAAATAAACACATTGAACGTTGCTGATTTTGAACTTCTTTACTCTCTTATTTTATAATTCCAACAGATAGATCATCGTCTTAATCAATTTAAATAGCCTATTCCTTTTTTTTCATTTTTCATAGAGCATTGATATATTTTCAAAAGCATTTCTTGTGTTTTCACACCAAAGGTAATTGGAAAAATAAATTAGGTCCTAATTTGTGTTGTGTCTTTTCTTTCCAGGCTGTTCTTACTTCATTACTCAATCTTAAATGGGATAACCTCACCTGCCACCTCTTCCTCCGGAAACTCTTTTCTCCCACCCTCTGCAGGAAAAGTGTTCTTTTCTTCTGGATACCCAGCCATGTTGGCATCCCTGGCAATGACAGGGCTGATACAGCCGCTAAGCTTGCCCTTGACCTCCTCCCTTCCCCTTTTCCTAAAACCCTCTATGACATCAAACCGCTTATCGCTTCTCTTGTTTGTGACCGCTGGCAAACCTTATGGAACTTCCAAATTGATAACAAACTCCATGTTATCCAGCCCACAATCCCGGTCAAATCCACCATCAACAACCTTTCTCGTATCGACAACGTTTATATTACCCGTCTTGGAATTGGTCACACCCACCTCACTCACTCCCACCTCCTTATTGGTTCCCCCCAACCCCTCTGTAACAATTGCCACTGCATCCTCACAATCCAACATGTTCTCCTTGCTTGCCCCTGTACAACCTTCCCAGAGCTTCCCTCGCTCCCCACAACTCAATTGCTGAGTTCTTCCAGAAAAATCCTCCAGATAAAATAATCTCCTTCCTTCAGCATGCATTCCTCTACAACCATATTTAATTCTCCTCTTCCACCCCCTCTCTACTTTGTTTTTGTTTTACCCATGCACCTCCTCTCTCGATCACAGCTTTCTGGCTTTTGTTCTTGAATTTCTCTCATTCTCCCCCTGGTCTCTTTCCTTACTACCTCTAAAATGATCTGACCTCTCAGGCACAATTTAACCTTCGTTGTCGTGGTGCCGTTAAGACCTCATCAAACAAAGTTTACAGGTTTAGACCTATTTTAATTTAACCAAAAAAACAAAACAAAAGAAGCTCGACTTGATCAAACCCTGAGAAATAAAAACGTTAAAAAAAAAAATGTTTCTAGTTCATATCATAGCCCTTAGGGCCTAATAAACTTCACACGGAGTGGCGAAATGAAGCACCCGTTTTCATTACCGTTTTCATTACCCAAGCTTTCATTACTATAGTTCAGGCTTATATTGAATTTTTGAAACCGACATATACTGACATAGTAGAGCAGAGGTTGGGGGTATTTTTAAAATATTCATATGCTTCTATGATATTTAAACAACAATTTTGTTATCTTCCCTTTATCTTCACCTGTGTAGGAAAATGTTCAAGATATCTCTGGTGACCCTCCCAGTGACAGGGCAAGGGTAAATCGCCCCCCCACCCCTGCAAAAATGTTGTAAGGTCACAAATTTATCACAAAAAATGAACATACGGGGAAAAAAAGTGGAATTACATTGCACCCATTTTTTGATCAAAATTATCAACGATACTACGCATACACTGGGACGTAAATGAAATGCCTTGGGCAACTTTCCAAATGTTACTAATTCAGGCACCCTGAAAATTTGTGTAGTTCTAAAATATCCATACGCTTCTGAAAATAAAGGTACAGCTGACGTCTTTTTCATGACTAGTTTCCTTTGTTTTAATATAATTCCTGTGTTAATAAACAAAGGTGAAAAATATATTTACTTGTTGAGAATATAAATGATTTGATACGGAATTGTTGGTTCAATTGGTAATTGTGGTCAATCTAAACAGATTTATTTATTACTGAGCAATGTTAATCAACCGCATCACGAAACCAGCAATACCACGAGGTAATTATCAATTGCGAGCAGTGACCTAGATCAGAAAGCTGTTACTTTGACAACAGTCCCTGCCTAGATTCCGTAATATTGCTTGAAACAAACAATATTCTTCCTTCACGTGATATTCCTTGTATAACGCATGTGGCCGCTAACATGTCGAGTTAGCGTCCACGTGTTTTTTGATATAGGGCTTCATTTTAAAAAGAAAAAAAAAATCAAACTGAAAATAATTAAAATTATAGTTTTGATTCTTTGTCATCTAGTACCACTAAAATATTATTGTTAAATTACAATAAATAAGAACCCAATCACTTGCGAAAAACTGTTTTCTTGTTATAGTTACCTACCCAGGCGTACTACATTATATTAAGCAACACTATTAGGTCAGAGTTATACGTCAGGGCAAACTTCGTTCTGACCCAAATGTTTGATAGTATATTAGATTGTAAATACCAAACCATGCCTTCTTATGCACTCTTTAGATAATATCAGCTGATAATGTGTGTTTGGTTGATCATATATCAGGGAGTCATCTCTGATTCCAGAGATAATATAATTTTTGAATTGTTCTCTTTTGAATGAAAATATAAGCATTCCCCCGCAATACAGAACAAAAGTGGATTTACACCACTCCCCCTCCCCCCCCCTTTGCATTCCCGTGATGAGGAAATTTATTAAGGGATATCCCCTCCCTGAAACTGGCATTTATAAACCCCAAGGCTTTATACATCTTTTAGATATTACCCCCCTCCTCCCCGTTAATAAACTTCACACCAAACATGCATCAAACACATCTTTTGAATGAAAATAATATGCATTCCCCGCGATACAGAAAGAAAGTGGAGTCACACGACTCCCCCTCCCCCTCCCTCTTTGCTTTCCAGTGTTAATGAAATTTATTAACGGATATCCCCTCCCCAAGACTGATATTTACCAACCCCTTTGATCTTTCGGATATATCCCCCATCCCTCCTTCCTGTTAATTTACTTACACCAAACATCTCTTTTAAATTAAAATATTAAGCATTTCTCCGTGATGTAATGGAAATTTCCCATGTCATGCAAGCGCGTAATGAATCAAATCCAGGCACTGCAATATTATAAATGGTCGTAAATATTCATATGCTTCTATATAGGCTTTGGGACCCTGGGTGATGATAACATTATCAGTTATTATAATTTTTAGGCGATGTTTGCTTTCTTGTATACTCATATAGAATAAGAATCATTTGATAATTAATACTTGCTTCTACCGTTCAAATATTGGCAATTTCAAAGGGACATGTTTAACGAGCGATGTCATTACCCCAGTACGCATCGCGGTATCGCCACGTGGTATTTAGCATACCTGACCGTAAGATATATAACTAACCTACATTGCATAATATAAGACCAGCTCCCACCTGTACCTAAAACTTATATTCATACACGAAGTGATACGTTCTTTGTGTACTTGATACCCTGGGATTCATTCCATCGACGATCGCTAGCTTAAATAGTATGCATTTTATGACTGAAAACAGTCAGAATTATTATTGCTTTGATTGCATTTGTTCCCAAAACGTTGAAATTTTGTTATTTTTAGATTACAATACAAATACACACCACTCGCTCTTGAGAAAATATGCTTTTGGTATAAAATCTTTTGGGACTAAATTATATCAAACAATAACATTATCCGTGTAACTCATTATCTGAGAAAACTTTCGACTTGGCCCAGATTTTTGTTAGCTTATGATACATAGAGAATACCAAGCCCCGCTCCCCCCCCCTCCCCCTCCCTTCCTCGACCTTAATTGTGTTACAAGGTACAAGATTGTGCATAATTATATTACATTTGCAAATTTTGTACGAATTTACTAGTGAGTAGTTATTTCGATGTTGGGAAATTTCGTCAAACTTAATGTAGGCCTATTACGGATTTATAAAATGGAATTTTTTTTTCATAAGTAATGATAAGTTTACATAGAATTATCAATATTTCAGAAGGATTTCGAATTCAATTGCTTATTGGAGAAGGAAAATGGGTGGGGTTTATTTCCTTCGAAATAAATTTCTTGTGTAAAGAAAACGTGTTTGTTTATGGCTGAATGGGAGTCATTCTGTACAAGTAACTAGAATAGTAGAAAATGATAAAAAGGTCATGTAAGAGTATTTTTTTGCGGGGGAATTTGTTGTTTACAATATTCTCACTGACCTATTTACAGTTTTCATTTAAACCCCAAGTCGTACCCTTAACATTTCACAATCGCTCCTTTAATTGCCGAGTCTAAAAACTCAGGCTCATGCATGATGTAGTATTACATAATGAGCAAGAGTCCCTCGCACGTGTTTGATTTATGACACTTCACCCAAAACTTTCTTTTTTCATTGAAACACGTGTTGATTTATCCAGTCAGCTCAGTGAAATACGACGATCTACTTTTACTTTGGCCTGGTTCCACTATGACTTAAACAGTTAAAGAAGTGTATGTAAAAAGAATAAAGAGGTATAAACATTGTAAATACTGATTTATCATCATAGATGCATATCATTGGAAACAGCGAAGAGCACATTTTGCATAGAAGAAAGTGTTTCATAAAGACTGATAAATACTTAATTTGAAGGGTAATTTACGGGGTGATTTTGTGATCGTCATATTTTTAATTTGATTTCTTCTTGTGAGGGGTCTTGCAACCCAAAGCTGCATTTGTATGACTGAACCAAGCACAAAATAATAACTTTTACGTCTTACAAAATTTGTAGAACCTCAAGTTGTATTTCTCTCTCACAATGTTTGCAACTTATTTACTCACAATCTGAAATGATGAGTTGTTAAATGGAGGGGGGGTGGGTGCTTCCCACTCATGGAATAAACTGCAAGCCCCATCTCCCGATTTGTATTGATACTACAAAAACAATATTTTTTGTAAATGGCGGGCCGCATAGGCGGGATTTTGGGGAAAGGTTCCAACTTATTTTCTCCATATTTACTTCTGTATTGTTTTGTATCTTCGTGCAATTTCAATACCCCTCCCCACCCCTCCCACACACACACAAACATACACTTTCGGTGGGTTAAGTGCAGTGGCGGCGCTAGGATTTTGGTCATATGGAGCAAGAGTGGCAATTTGGTCTCATGGGGGGAGCAAAAACGTATATATAAGATAGCTTTAAACAATTTTCTGGCAGGCAAATGAGGAAGCGGTCTTGTGTGAGAAGGGGATGCCCCCTCCCCCTCGTAGTGCCGCGCTAGGTAAAGTGATGATCATACAGCAATTGCAATTCCTCCAGAATTATTTTGAAACAATTATTTTAATTAGCGAAACGTAAGTAGCATTGACTTAAATAGGACTGACAAAAGAACAAACGTTTTATATCACTCACTTCTTTCGCAATACATTGCTTTAATGCAAAACTTCACGCGACGTAAGATATATGAACCCTATGATTAAATCTTTTCAGCACTACGGGTTAAACCGTGGGTTTAAAGGAAGCGCATTTCCAAGGGCAGCTTCTGTTTAGTTAAATTAACTTGGAATATCAAGGGCTTGGGTTTACTGTACATTCGATTTTAAGTAAAATATATAATTTTGTTTAAAAGTTATAATGCAAACCAAACTTTTGTAAACTGAATGAAAGTATTGTAAACACCACATCTGTTCCTTGTCTGTATGAGACGAAGTAGGCCCAAAGAGTGATTATACAGAACGTAGATGCAAAGGACAGTGGAGGTAAAATACGACACAAAGTTTTCATTTCAAACTCATAACAACACTTTTGAAGTTCGAATGCGTGTGTATTTTTTCAGGTAAGATACGTTATATTTCGTAAATCTTTATTTCTTCCGCGATAAACGCACTTACGGTATCATACAGTGATTTACCATGCATGAACTATAGCACTAAGTTAGTACAAGATTGCTGGCAGAGAGTTTATACATGAATCCACCGGCCATGCTGTCCAATGTTGAAAAGGAAAACATTGAATGGTATTTGCTTCTTTGAAAACAAAAATCAATAAAATCCGCAGTGGACGAACTTCTTTTCAAGGTCTTTGTCATGATGAAAAGTTCATTGACACATCTAATCACTGAGGCCTATTATTTCACGTGTATGTACAGTGAAGTTTAGTGTGCATGAAGTGTATGGCATTTGAACTTGTCTGTGTTGTGTTGGAAAACATAACAAGTTGTGCGTCGCGTTTGTGGTGTTTGGTTGGGTCGGTGACGGGTCGGCCTTCGTCGTACGACCGACCCATAGAGCCTTAAAGGTATATGGACAGTTCACTCACCTAATCTGTTATATGCCTGGGTCGATATATTGAAAGAGCAGTATATTCTTAGTAGAACGGTCTTTAAATGGTGGCAGTAACACTGATAGTTTTTAAGGTATGACAAATTAATCTTTGTAACATATTCAGCATTTGTACAGTTGTAAAGTTGATTATCTACAGTGATAATCTTAACATTATTTAATGTAATTTTTCCAAAATTTAAAACATCGAAGGTTCTCAGATTGCATTCTACTGTTAAATATGGGTGAAGGTTATAATAATATCCTGTTCACTGTAGCCAACTTCTCTCTTTAAATACATTTTTAAGAAAGACCGAAAAACAAAAAGTTAACAGAAGTAGTTTCTTATAGTCTGATATAGTTGTCCCATTCTAAGGTCACAAAATATCGCGTGTTTTATGCTAATCGGATAAAAAGTTTAAAAACGCTGTAACATGGTTAATTTTGAACCAATTTTGATAAAGCAGTTTGCTTTTTGCATGGTTTTCTGTATATTTAAAGCTCATGATGATACTACCTCTAAGTTTCTATGCATGTTTTTGGTCGGTTTATCGTGATATTTAGGAATATGCCGCATTACTTTTTTTATAATTATTATTACAAGGCACTTCATTCCTGCAACTTGACAGTCCGGGAGCAGCCTGAAGAACAGGGTACTTTAAAATACCCAAAAAAAATGGGTAATTTTATGTATTACGTCATCGCTTAAGCCTACACATTTGACCATCTCACACTAAACGTATGGGGTTTTTAATTTTCCGTTCCGGATTGTCCAAAACTTCTCCTGAAAATTTGGAGACGAATAATAAATAAATATTCAATACTTTTTGCTGCTGCTTTTTGAAATTCATCGTCCCTTTTTTTGAGAAAATCAACAAAACTGATTGCTCATAATCTGTTTTATTGATTGAAGACATTCAAAATTCAATGCAGAGACAGAAATGGAAAATTAACAAGGATATTGAAGGTATTGAAGGAAAAAGTTAGGGATGGAGATAATACACAATTATTGAGTAAGACGGAACATTAGTTGTTCTGCTCCTTAAAGTTTCAAACAGTCAGACCCGACCTGATACATAACCAGGTCGGGTCAGATTTTTCCTCTTTATTTGCTTTATTCTGAAAACCTTAGTTGTTGTGGAAGTTGGTGCTGAGTATCATATTAGCAATGGATGAAGTCCTTATTGTGTGGTTATCTAATTAAGATAAAGTGGTCTCGCTATTTGCTACAGTAAGTTTGTGGTTATGATTTACTGGAACAAATTTTTAAGGAGAAGGACAAGTCATGAACTAGCTTTCCAGTCAATTAAAAAATCCCATGAAAACCTTGTCAAAATGCAGAATGATAAACAGCTCCAGGAGGCCAAGAGGTGGGTGGAGGAGTGTGAGGTGGAGTATTAGGAGGTGCGCTGTCAATCCAGAAAACTGATGGAGGTAAAAAAAAAAAGACTCCGAAAACTGTAACTGATACAAATGTAGCCACAGAAGCTGAAAAAGGTCTGGGCCAAAAAAGAGACTGCTAGAAACTGAAAACGATGTCAGTGAAATCACATATTATAAAAGTGACTATGATATGAGTACTAATATGGTACCATTGAAGTTAGCACTGGAATTGCCAAAGACAGAAGTACACAAATTTCGCACCGACCCAGGGGAATACTGGGTATTTATCTCAAATTCTGAAACAAATATTGCTTCTAAATTAAGTAATGACAATGCTAGGCTTCAGTATATATTACAACTATGTAAAGGGAATACCAAGACATGCATTGAGAGCTGTTCCCTGTAGGGACCTAAATGTTACAAACGGACCCTATAAATTCTAAAGAAACAATTTGGCCAATCTCACTTGGTATTAAATGCCTTAATGAGACATCTCTTAAAAAGAAAACAGGTTAATGTTGGGGATAGTGAAGGGTCATGGTTACTAGTCAGCTAGTGGGGACCATGGAAAAGTGTCATGTAACCCTGACAAACATGGGCTACGTCAAAGATTTGAACAGTACCTCAAATATATTAAAGATGCAAGGTCTCCTTCCAAGGTTTATGCTAAGTAGGCCAATGTAGCTCGTGACGTATTAAAAGATCGAGAGCCCTCCTTCAAGGACAAGCTGAGGTAATTAGTACCATGCTTGGGCGCCAGACTAATACTACATCTGAAGTCATCTGAGCTTGGGTCTATCATAGTACTGGTAGAGGGATATCCTGGAAAATGTGTATGTTGTAATGGAACCATTAGTTGTGGAAACGTTCTGAATTCAAAGGGTTACATGTGAATGAGCTAGGTAATATAGCCAGTAAAGAAAAGCTGTGCTTTAAATGCCTTCAGAATCATGGGGCGATGGGTTGCTCATAACAGATTGCTACATCGGTCTGAAAGGAATACAGTATCAACTACAAGTGTAGAAAATCCTAAAGAGGAAGGGGAGGGTACGAATATGTGAAGTATAAAATGCGAACAGGGTATAAAATGCGAACAAAGTATAAAATGCGAACAAAGTATAAAATGCGAACAGGGTATAAAATGCGAACAAAGTGTAAAATGTGAACATGGTATAAAATGCGAACAAAGTATAAAATGCAAACAAGGTATAAAATGCAAACAAGGTATAAAATGCAAACAGTGTAAAATGCGAACAAAGTATAAAATGCAAACAAGGTATAAAATGAGAACAAAGTGTAAAATGCGAACATGGTATAAAAAGCGAACAAAGTATAAAAAGCGAACAAAAGTATAAAATGCGAACAAAGTATGAAATGCGAACAAAGTATGAAATGCGAACAAAGTATGAAATGCGAACAAGGTATAAAATGCGAACAAGGTATAAAATGCGAACAAGGTATGAAATGCGAACAAGGTATGAAATGCGAACAAGGTATGAAATGCGAACAAGGTATGAAATGCGAACAAGGTATAAAATGCAAACAAAGTATAAAATGCGAACAAGGTATGTTACATATGTAATATTCTTCATATTTCCTGATGATAATTAAATGCTTAGGATATAGGTGCTTAAATGTAGGCTATTGGTGTCTCACAATGTATGCTACGCAATAATACAGTCATTTTTTCAGTTGCTTAGGCAGCCAGTGATGGTAGGCCAGGGTATATTATTCCCTAATGGTAATAATGTTTCAGTAGGGCTTGTGTTAAAGTGTCGACAAGAAATAGTCTGACGATGAAGGGGAGTACATTGAGGAGGGCCTCTATAGCAGTTCGGTTGTATCGCCAATCAGGGGACTCAATAAGTCCCTCGTTCGGGGGACTCATTAAGTCCCCCGATCGGGAGACTCAAGAATACTCACTGAGTTTACAGTGATATATGGAGGCCGCCATTTTTATTGTGAAGTTTCAGTCATAGACGTTTATCAGTCGTTTCATTGAAGGTTTGTAACAAACTTTGCTTTTTTCATCTTCAATTTAGCGAAAGTAAAACAACTTCGTTACTATCACGCAGTTATTGCTAAATAATTTTCACAAATCCCTAAGTTATTTCTCATAATTTCAGAAAATCTTGTTAAAGCTTGACTGCCTAACGGTAACTCATAATAAGAATTCATCACTTTCTTTCAAATTTCTCGAAAGCCGCATGGTGAATTTTAAAAGCGCACCCTGAAAAGATCATTCATATGCTATTATTTCAAATCATGAAGAAAAATTTGAACCCTTTGCAGTGGTTGAGTTCCCCGCGCTCGAAATGTGTCTTGATTCTTATGTTATTCCTATACAAACTTTGAATTTAGAAAGATGCTTTGTGGGATACTTCTGTAAAGGATCCCCAGATCGGGAGTACAAAACTGTTCTCCCGATAGGGAGTACGAACCGAACTGTATAAGGTTTAAAATTTTGGGGGGCGCTATTCCAATAATCTGTACATTTTTGTAAGAAACCATGTACGTTGAAAAAAGAGAGAATACGTAACGGATTGTGTTTTGTGTTAAAAGAGCGAAATAAATGTGCAAAGCAATACATTTTGTAAATTGTGTTCTGTGAACCACCTTTATTTCCATAATGGTAAAGTGTTTTCGTTAAAATAAAAGGTAACAGTGTCTAATGCTTTTGACAAATCTAAAAACACCCCTAACACGATTTATTGGTTCGCATGCAAAGCATAACGCGAACCTATGTAATGGCGATTACGTCCGTCCGGACTGACACTTTCATACATGGTATGCTCAATCAGGGACTGATGGCTAGGATGAGACTTCTTATGGAGCCTATGGGGTGTCATGTGAGACATAGGGTGGGATGCCATGTGGAATGTCATGTGTGACATGGGGTGGGATGCCATGTGGAACAGGGTGGAATGCCATGTAGGATATATAGTGGAATGCCATGCAGGACATAGGGTGGAATGCCATGGGATGGAATGTCATTTGGGAAATGGGATGTCATGTGGGACATAGCGTCCCACCCTAATTCAACAAGCCATTTGCATATAAGTTATTATATAAACTGACACTTTCATACATAGTATGCTCAATCAGGGACTGATAGCTAGGATGAGACTTCTTATGGAGCCTATGGGATGTAATGTGGGACATGGGGTGGGATGGGATGACATGGGGTAGGATGTCATGGGACATGGGGTGGGATGCCATGTGGAACAGGGTAGAATGCCATGTGGGACATGGTTGATGCCACTAGTAACACAGTGTGACATACTGTAGGTTGGGATGCCATGTGTGACATACGGTAGGATGCCATGTGTTACATAAGGTAGGATGCCATGTGTGACATAGGGTAGGAGGCCATGGGGACATAGGAGTTGATGCCATGTGAGACAAAGTAGGATGTTATTGGGAGGGATACCATGTGGAACATATGGTGGGATGCTATGTGGGACATCAGGTGGGAAACCACTGATGCAGGACACGGAGGGATGCCATGTGCGATATAAGGAGGGATGTTAGTGGTACATATGGTTAAATTAATGTTACACATACATGTACATGTAGGATGGGATCCATGTGGGTCATAGCGTGGGATGCCATGTGGGACATATGGTGGAATGCCACGTGATACACAATGGTGGAATGCCATGGGAGATGTGGTGGAATGCCATGTGGGAGATATGGTGGAATGCCATGTTGGAGATATGGTGGAATGCTATGTGGGACATGAGGTGGGATGTCATTTGGGACATAGGATGTGGGATAAGGGTGGAATGCCATGTGTGTTCATAGGATGGGATGCCCTGTGGGACTTATGATGGAATGGGACATGGGATGTCATGTGGGACATGGGGTGGGATGACATGTGGGAGATTTGGTGGAATGCCATGTGGGACATGGGATGGGATGGGGTGGGATGCCATGTGGGACATGGGATGCCATGTGGGACATGGGATGCCATGTGGGACATAGGATGCCATGTGAGACATGGGATGCCATGTGGGACATGGAATGCCATGTGGGACATGGGGTGCCATGTGGGACATGGGGTGCCATGTAGGACATGGGGTGCCATGTGGGACATGGGATGCCATGTGGGACATGGGATGCCATGTGGGACATGGGATGCCATGTGGGACATGGGATGCCATGTGGGACATGGGATGCCATGTGGGACATGGGATGCCATGTGGGACATGGGATGCCATGTGGGACGTGGGACATGGGATGCCATGTGGGACGTGGGACATGGGATGCCATGTGGGACATAAGATGCCATGTGGGACCATGTGAGATGGCATTTTTATAATTGGCTGGGTCATATGATATGGGTGTGAATTTGCATAGGCATGCGAACTATGACAGTATTTACCGTTCTAGTTTGTAATTAAATCCATCAATTATGTATTGCGCAGTATCTAGAGCAGCCATGTAAGTCGAGCGACTTTTACAAAAGTCATTGCCTGGAATCTAAAACATCCTTCTTATCAAGGAAATTACTAAGCCTATTAAATACAAGTTGGCTTGAAGTTATAATTTACAAATAGGATGGTATTTTATAGTGAAGGTTTTGTTTGTTTATTGATGAGTGCTTTAAATGATGTTTTTACCCGAAACTAGCTGATCAGGCTAGTGCAGACACTTCAGACACACCTGCTACATAAGCACTGGATTGTGTTTTGAATCAGGGATGTAGTCAAGTAAAAAGTACAGCAATACTTTGCTTCATACAGTTCAAAGAAATCATACAAGTATGTATTAATGTTCATACAAAGAAATTTGCTCTTTGTTTTATGAGATGATGTAGATACTAACCAGGGATTCAAAATTATAAGGTACAATGATACTTGCTCTTTGTCTTGAAAAATGCTGTAGAAACCAACTAGGAACCCAGTTTCAGATTGTACCAAGTAGGTAAAACCCACTGGGTAGAACAGAACTGGGTAGAACATGTGAAACAAAATAAACCATAATACATTAACTAGAATGCTAGACTAACACAAGAAAAAGCGCAATTGGTAATTTTTTTTTTAATGTTTCTTATTCTCATGACTGTGTCCCCAGTTGCTACAATTCAATTTTAGACATAGTTGTATGAACTATTAATTTCAATCTCCTTACAAGTGTACAATAAACTTGTCCAATCTGTAACTTGAATCTGCGTTGCATGCATTTAATAGGGCTTTAATGTTTGAGAGATGTTTTGCACTGGCACTCAGTTTCTCATACAATTTTCAATTGCTAAGATAGTTGTCCAGGTGATATATAGGATAAATGGCTGACTTATTCGTAAACGTTGTTAATATTTATTTTGAAAACACATCCTTACCAAATTTATGATTGCTTTTATCCATAAACAAACTGATAAATAATAGCATACATGAAATGGAAATGTGTTGTCTAGATCATTATGTGTAATTATCTGCTCAATATAAGCAAATGCTTGATCATGTTCTACTTTCCTGTGTTATTGACCAATCGGGGGAATATTTATTGCCTCTTTAAATGCTAGCATGAACTCTTTGTTAATAATTTGTCAGCCCAGATAATTAATTTCCATCAAAGATATTATCGTTTTAATCTCATTTACATTTTCTGAATGTGACTTTTTTAGCTTAGACCAATTCTCTCTAATTTATTTTTAACTCTTTTGGACAATTTTTTTTCTTGCACTAAAACATTCTTCCTCACTTTCATTTACATTTTCATTTCCAATTTTTTTGGCGCCGATCCGGATATTGGTGACATCTCATTCAGACGAGGTTAAGTACACCTATTTATTTAAATATTGATGTTTATCCTTTGTAGGTAAAAAAGGAATAAAGAAACGACCTTGGACTGAAGAAGAAATAAGTGTACACTCAAAGCGTTTAAAAAAGAAATTTTAATTAATAGGGTTGCGGGTAAAGCGCCTATAAACAGAGTTATGCATGGAAGAGCGTGTTTTAATGGTCGGAAGTGGACAAACCTATAGGATTGCATACGCAATCATTTTGGTAACGGATAATTGTCATTTGAAAAAAATAAATGTATAAAAGAAATATGTTAGATACATGGAATGAATATTGGTAGTGCTAGTATGGGTTTTACATTTGAATTATATTATTTAAGTTCATATTTTGTCCAAGTTTCCTCCGCAGTTTACGATATCTTACAAAATTATGCTTAAATTTTCAGATGCAAGCAAGTGATATTATCTGTTTTTATTTTGTCAAAATAACTGTTTAGAAACTAAACATTTGTAAATTATTTTCATTGAGACAAAATTTAAATAACAGTTTTTATTTTTGAAGCACATGATGGAAGACAATTGAACAAACAAATTAGTGATAAATTAAGTAATATATTACATTAAGTCTAAACCTCGCAATACATTTTGTGTCTTAAGCCCGACAAAATCTCAAATTTGTCGGGGTCTATATTTTTGTATTGCTCACAACAAAACCACAATCTAGCACAAACAATTAGCAATTACACCAGTGATTTCTTATTTCCACAATCCACACACTTCACCTCACTTTCCACGGTCATAATCTGACATTGATAGTTGTATCGTTTAAAGATATTTTCAAAGTGCGCCACCAATTCCAGACGTGGTCACTAGAGGTTAACTACCTAAAATCAAGAGTTGAAATGTGTTTAATTTGTGGTTGATTACAGAGGCTATGAAGTGAGTAGACGTTTTTTCATTGTGTACATATAATGTATTTTTTAAGGGAGTAGTTGAATCCAGTGGCAATTGATTATTGAACCTGGGCAGTTGTTTTTCTTAGCGTAGGTCAATGTGCACATTACGCGATTTAGGTCATTGTTGCTAGTGTGCTTTGCTAATGCATCGACAGCTTCAGTTGTAGCGATAACGAAGCATTGTGTCGGAAATGCTATAGTTTTTGACATTTGGAGGCTGGTACTTTTATATTTACAGAGTTTCTCAAGGGCCATACTCCAGTTCAAGGTTTCTTATATACAACCAATGAACTTAAGTTAGTCCCAGTTTTTATCTGAGTCCCTTGTTTGTTAGGGTGGTATTGGTCTTGGTAATATATTACATAGGGTTATGCACTTTCAGCTGCTATAAATGAGGGCGCTATTCCAGTATAGATGGCATGTAAGCATTACTCTTTTTATACAAGTTTCTTCAATGTTTAATAATTACCTTATTGTATGTCATATAAGTAAACTTATTGTTGAGGTTTTGAGGTGCTATATAGTCGGTCAATTTAGGCTCGGTTATTTTAACTTTGCTCATCACCCAGGGATATTACAAATTAATCTGATTGGTTTTATCACTATTTGAACTTAATGATATCTGTGGAAAGTGGAACAAATTTGCATAGTTGTTGGTTTGATCATTGGTCAACAAGTTGTTTTGATATTATATTGTAGTAAAAATGTTTTACATTATATGAGTAGTTGGCGTATATGTAAGTTCCAGTTTTTAATCATACTGTAACTTTCACTCTTGTTTCAGATTTCAAACATTGTTCGTGATTCAAAGAAGCAATAAAGTTAGAGTTTCAAGCATACAACCACAGTCACGGTGAGGGCGTGTTTTCTAATTTGTGCCTAAAACAATAGTTAACAGATTTCACTGCAGCTGCACTGACTTCCACACTTAACACAAGGACAAAAGTATTCCCCTGTGTTCAATGTGTCTGGCTTGAAGTAATAAATTACAAATAGGGTGGTATTTAACAGTGGAGGTTTTGTTTGTTTAGTTATGAGGGATTTTGCATGTGTAAGTGATGATTTTGTGCAACCTTGTAGGCTTTGAGGATTTTGGATTCAATAGCTATTGCAACAGATATTCATCATGTATCCAATCAGGACTTGACACATTTCAAAGATCTTACTACGAAGTGTGTTTATAAAAGTAAATTGCCCAGTTAGTCTGATTCAGTGGTGTGGTGTCATCAGATGTACTTACCACACAAAATTCTTAAAAACAACTCCTGTTTAATAAGAAATTATTCTTGAAATATATTTGCAAAAGATATTTGTTTATACTTGTGAAAGATTATTGGCAGTTAAATTCATGATGCAGTATTGAACTGCAGCATTTGCAGCCTCTCAGACAGCATCATGGAAATTAACTTTACAGATTATTAACATATCAGACCAGTTTACAGTTATAGGCAACTAATTAAAACATTCCTTAAACTCTGAGCTGAGAATTAAGTTTTCCACTTATCTGGAATGAATCTTAGCAAAGGAAAATGGATCAGTGAGTCACTGTTGCATAAAAGAAAGTGTCAATATTAAATCTTTACATGTTCCACATGTTTTAGTAGTTCGAATTCTGCGTTTTTATTCACACACTGTTTGATTTATAATTAGGCTTTGCTTGTTCCTGCTTGGTTTTCTAAAAATAAAGGTTTTTGTGCATAGTTACTTGTATATATGTTACTGGCGTGCATAGCTAGTGGGTCTATGAGGTGGGCAAGAAACACCATAGTCTATTCCCGACATGGACACCACATAACAGGAATCTATACAGCACTGTTCCATACAGATTACCATGCTATACTGTTGACAATTCAAATACTCCAGCTTGACTCAAGATGTGTGACTGAGTAGCCAGCATTGCTAGGTATTGGAATTTAATGTAGGATGGACTGGCCTCCCAACCAGGGATAGTTCTCATCTGTTTGCACCACAGAATACAGCATTATGCCTTATGAGTCTAATGGCCTGGAGTAAAAATTAACATTACATAAAGTAATTGGTTTCTCACAGGAAGAACACATTACAGATTTAATTGAGTTTGAGTGTAGTTACTTTGAAATGCTATGCACAGTAAAGTCTGTACTCTTGTGAAATATAATCTCAATGTTCACTCCCTTACATATGAAAGAGCAATCTATAATAAAATGTTTTCCCACCATTACGAAAAGATATTTAAGAAAATATGTACATTGAAGGAAGTTGATCTTTGATAAGAAATAAAGATTGAATTTCATTGTGATTATCTTGTTTTTGCTTTGCATTGTTAATTCAAGCTGATTTATTTAAGGTTGGGTATGATTTTAATTATGTCTATAAACACTTGGTTAGAAAATAGTGTCTTTTTCGGTACTTAATTGTACTTTTGTTTGTGCTTTTCAGCTATTTTAGTTGTCATGGTTGTCAAAGATCTGTCCTTTTTGTAAAAGAATTTTCCTCCTACCACCACCACCCTTTGATAAATAGCGATGTCGACAAACATTTGAAAATTAATTTTAATCCTTTATCCACTATAAACTGACCAGTCAATTTTAAAACTTAGGAATTTCTGCTTCGGGGCCCCATCAGACCCCGAACTGGTACCCTTTTTGGTACTTTTGATTAAAAAGGTTAATAAAGTTATACAAAATCAAGAATTCAAGATGTAGTTTAGCCAAAAAATAAAAGCTCCATGCCCCACTATTGGATGACATAAAGTATAGTCATATTATTGAAAATGTGTAAATGAAGATTTAAACTAAGAAGCAATTTTGGAGGAAGATGAGACCATTGAGAAGTTGTGCCTTAAACGTTCTGAAGGAAACTTAATTATCATGTCTTTTGTTTGGAAGTTATATCCAAAACCCTCAGTCCATAAACTATGCACTTCAGTTGCAACCTGTTGCAAATGTCCTTGAGTCCCCAGTTTGAATCATATCTTTCCCACACACATCACTTGGTATATATGCCTTTTGATACAGGCATACACAAGTGTGTCCACACTTGGTATGTCAGATTTCATTTTAATATATTCAACACACAGAACGTTATTTAGGAGTGTTTCTAATATTTGATCATTAATAGCAAATATTCGTGTCATTTAAATTTGCTCTGGGTCAAATGCATGCAGAAATAAGGTGTCCCCATTTGAGCTGTCTAAAACGGATGTCCCCGTTTGGAACCTCCTACATGTATATATGTGTGTGTGTGTGCGCGCGTATGCAACAATTAATTTTGTGTCGCTTATAATTCAAAAACTAATACACACATGAACCGAAATTGGTGGACGGATACCAGTTCCGGATCTCCGAGTGTTTGGTGTACAAATATTAAAAGAAACAAGCTTTTGGTGATTTTTGTTTTTGTTTTTTTGTAGAAATTACTTGGTATCATTACAAATTGCAGAGGTGGGTAGGGTTCAACATTCTAACAAAGATTAAAAATAATTGGAGGTCAAAAAGTGCTTTTTATGCAAAAATTTGCACCATTATAAACTTAAAAAGTACACGACCCGTACTAACCTAATGTTGGACCATAGACTCTGGGGTCAAAAGGTCACAAAAGATATTGACCACTTTTCACCATTTCCCCCTATAGTTATGGAATCGCCCCTGGTAAGTGTGACGTGAGCATGAATGGTGTCATAAAATAGGGTACGATAAATGTGAAATTTTTAGAAGTTGTCTCAGTTATGAGGGTCAAGGGTCAAAAATGTGATTTTAGGGGGTAATTGTGTACCAATTTATACATTTTTGTACCAAACGTCACAAAGCTATAGTGACCATGTTAGCTATTTTCCCCACTATGCGTTATGCTTAAGGTGATAAGATCCGCAACTCCATGGATTGCTTTCTTGTTTATTGTGTTTAAATAATCGATAGAAAAGTGATGTTTTTAAAATGGAAAATATCCTTACGACCAAAGAGGTTCCACACTGTATATTTATGATACACAAAATTCTGCATTGGTTTTGTTTTATACAACATCTAAATCTGTGCAGAAGGTAACCAAAATTGCGATGATTTTAGTTCAGCGCGTTGAAAATGGTGATAGAGCGTAAAAGTCGTTTGGAATGATCCATTTAATGCCGGCGCACGTTGGAAATGGTGATACACACAACCTGTGGCTTGAATAGAGTATGCATTTGCACCGCGCACGTTGCAGGAAAATATCCAGTACATTTTTTCATAGCAGCCTGACAGCCTCCATTCATTTCTTCAACTTGACAACGTGCGTATACCACCATTAGCGTAACTAGGTCCATACTAGTGAGATAAACATCTCACTCGGTATGCCCCACATGCTACACACTACTTGCAATACTGAGTGAGACAACTACAGTACAAACTTCCATTGGGATTTTCATTTGAACCTGTCATACGACCAACACTTTTACAAATTATAATGGTAAAAACATTAAAAATAGTACTGAAGACCTACCAATTTGATGACAATAATATTGCAAACTTACTAAATACATTTTTATCTCCTTATGTACAACAAAAAAAGATAAAATTGAATGATTTTTGGAACTAATCGTTCACCTTGGTAATTTTGTTCATCTGACTCGCGACGGGCGTACACAAGTAACGTACAGCTCAGGCCAGATTACGCTGGCGAGTGTTAGTTTTTAGATATTTGAACTTAAGATCTTCCTCGAGAGACAACAGGTCACCAGCGTGAGAAAAAGTTGACATCACATATTACGATGGAAGAGCATGTTTGATATGCATTAAAGTATCCTTTCAGCGAAATAAAGTATATGTGGCAAAACGGTAAAAAAATAGTTATTGCATATTTGTTTCATTGAATTTCATGTCCTATCGTGATGCTCAATACATAGGTGTAGGAATGGGGAGGGCAGGAGAACGTGCCCTACACAATAATGAATAAAGTACCCCTTTTGAAAATGAAACATTCACCTCAATTACTGTCAAAGGTGCGAGAATTTGTTGCGGATTTTGCGGATACTTTTAAACAAATATTACCAGAGTGCCTTTCCAAAATGAATACTGCTTGGGCTTAGAGATTCTATCTACTGGGAGGGAGGGGGGTGGGGGGAAGTCTTCATTTATTTATTAAAAAATGAAATTAAGACGATAACTGTTTTATCAATTAAATTGCAAATAATTTGTTCAAACAAAATTCATATATTTTGGCTCAGTAATTGCCATACTTCTTACCCCAGACCAATTCAGCCTCGTGACGCATACCAACATGAAGAGTGGGTGGAATTTTCCTATCGAAAGTGGGTCGAATTTTTCTATCGAAAGTGGGTCGAAATCAAAAAAAAAAAATTCGGGGGACAAAATCACGCTAATTTATTAAAAATGAAATTAAGACGATAACTGTTTTATCAATTAAATTGCAAATAATTTGTTCACACAAAATTCATATATTTTGGCTCAGTAATTGCCATACTTCTTACCCCAGACCAATTCAGCCTCGTGACGCATACCAACATGAAGAGTGGGTGGAATTTTCCTATCGAAAGTGGGTCGAATTTTTCTATCGAAAGTGGGTGAAATCAAAAAAAAAAAAAAAAAATTAGGGGACAAAATCACGCTAAAAGGCAAAAAATAATCTTACAAAAGGTACAAATTCGGGAACAGTGTGTGTGGGGGGGGGGGGGGTTCCTTTTATTTCCCCTCTCAAATCCCGCCTGTGTACATGAACAATGGTGACCGATATGGTTAATATTCTCGTTTACATTCACCATATGGTACGTATTGGTGTCAGATCTCGTTCATACTTTCAACATCCAAGCTTTGTTGTTATTAAAACGCACGCTAGTTGTTCGGTTTAGTGGTGTATGCCGCGATGTTTTTTTGTTTTTTTTGACGATTGGTTGTTCGCAGTGTTTTCAATTAATTAGGTACAGACACTTCAACGCTTTGTACAGAACCATCGTGAAGAAGGATCAGTGAAATATTTTCTTATTTTAAGCAATTTTCAACAGCCATTGGGGTTTAAAACGTAGGTGCCCATTAAGATTAAGTCGTTTTTAGTATGTTCATGCTATTTTTACAGTAGGAC
>JAIGNY010004471.1:170000-252500 GCA_020152595.1 Chiridota heheva
TGCATATTTTCTAAAACCAGAATTTCGTCAGAACAAATCATCGATGACATGCAAGAATTTTTTTTTTTAAACTTAATTTATTGAATTCTTTTCCTCGAGTTACAATGTATATACAAAACACAAGTAAGGAATAAACAAAACAATGTTTACATAATACCACAAAACATTAACATCAAAAGTTATATAAATGTAAAAAGTTATACCAAAGGAGCCAGTATTTTTGCCAAGAGTCAGACATATTCTTTTCATAAATGAACTTCTGTACGTTAAAATAGTTCTTTAAAAAAACAGTTCATGGCAACTATAGTTGGAAACCTCTTATTGGTTTTGGTTATGAAAATGTAATACTTTACAAGAATAATAATTAAATTAAGCAGTTTATCGTGATTTTTACCAAGCAAGATAGTTTCTGGGTCTAACAGTGAAATATTGATACGACCATTTTTAAGGGCATTGTTGAGATAAATCCACAAGGGTTGCACAAATTTACAATGATAAAATAAGTGAACAATTGATTCAGTGTTACTTGAACAAAATGAACAAAGCGGATTATCAATTATCCCAATCTTATTTAGCAAAACATTAGTTGGAAAGAAACAATTGAGGATTTTATACTGAAACCATCTAATCTTGGTATCATTGCTGCATTTAAAAGGGATGGAACAGAAAAGTCTCCACTTGTCATCAAGAAAAGTGGAGTTAAGAACATTCTCCCACTTAGTACGAGCTTTATTAGTAAACCTAACATCCTTAATAAGGGTACAATAAATTGCTTTACATTCTAAATCACCCTTTAAAAGCATAACATGATAATGGTTGTCAACCAGTGAACAAAGTTTCTTGTTTGCCTTAATAATATTACCCCAAAAATGTTTCAAAGAGCTGATGACACTGTAGTACTCCAAAAAATTTGCCTTAATATTAAAAGTATGAATAAAATCTTCGTATGAAAGAAAAGAGCCATCATCATTCGATAGATCGTTCACAATAGTAACACCTTTACTAAACCAATGACTGTAGAAAACTGGAACAATACCAATTTGAATTATGGTATTATGTCATAATGGTTGACTCAGAACAAGTTCCATGTCATTATTTGTATAACTAATTACTTGCCATGAATTGCAAAAACATTTGAAGACATCTCTCCAAAAATTATTTGACATTCTAGAAATAAAAGTTTTGATATATACGTCACCTGAATTAAACCACTTGTCATAATCAAAACCATAAGTACGCAAATAATTCAAATTCATGTTACCATCAGCTTTAAGAATACGTTTTATATACGAAGCTTTTAGAGCAGTAGCATGGTGGAGAACATTAGTCATCTTGAGACCACCAGAGCAGAGCAATATTCCTGAATAATCTGGTTCCGGCTTACTCGATCGGGCTTATTATTCCAAACAAATTTAAAGAAGGCGGAATTAAGCTTGGACAAGTAGTCATCACTTGGGGACGGTAGAGTCAACAAAGGATAATTTAAATGAGGTAAGACCAGAGATTTAAGAACAGTAATTTTACCCAACGTGGTGCAATATCGTTTAGACCAGGTACACATAATCTTATCCATTTTAGATGCAGCATTAGCATAATTGATGTCAATCATGAGATTTAAGTCCACATTAAATAAAATACCTAACAAACCAAAGCTACCTCCCTGGATCCAAGGAATATCAAAATCATCATTAAAAAAATTACACCTATTCTTAAGAGAACCAATACCTACAAGCAAACATATTTCAAGGTTGATCTTTAACCCAGATATCTTACTGAAGAATAAAAGAGTGTCAATAATACCACAGAAAGATGTGTTTGAACCATCAAATAAAAAAGTAGTGTCATCGGCATATTGTGTTAGTTTACATTCAAAATCATCCAAGCAAATACCATTGATAGAGGCATTGTTATTGACTAAAGAATTTAAAACTTGAGCACAAAGCAAACGGGGATAGAGGATCGCCTTGTCGACAACCCCTTGAAATTTGAAGTGTCCGTAGGGTGGCCATTGACGAGGACTGAGGAGAAACCCCCATTTTAAAAGATGTTTAACCAATTAATGATAGAAGGGCCAAAATTGAAAGCGTGAAGGGTAATCAAGATAAACTTATGAGAGACACTATCAAATGCCTTTTCAAAGTCAATGGCAAACAAGATGCCAGGTAAATTGTATTCATCTAAGCTATGCATAGTGTCATAAATTGTACGAATGCACTCGCCAATGTATCTGCCCTTCAAAAACCCATTTTGCTCTGGAGAAATTATTTTATAAAGAACCCTTTTAATACGATTAGCAATGGCTGAAGACGCGACCTTGTAAGAAATATTAAGAAGAGAAATGGGTCTCCAGTTTTTAAGTTTATCCTTCTTAGGGACTAGAGTAATACTACCATGCCTCTGTGTAACTGACAAAAGTGAGTTACTATAACCGTAGTTCAAGGATCTCACTAAAAAAACTCCTAAATTCTTCCAAAAGAACTCAACAGTAAAACCGTCTGGACCCGGTGATTTATCATTCTTCATAAATTTCAAACTATTATACACTTCAGAATAAAGAATTGGGCCTTCTAAACTACGAGCATCATCTGTTGATAAGACAGGGTTATCGTAAAGTAACCCAAAAAATATCAACATTATTAATATCATTGTCCTGGCAACTGTAAAGATTATTATAAAAACTTCAAGAAAATATATTGTTAAATGTTTAATCTAATTCAACTCAAACTATTTGGGTCGAAATCCTCAAGCTCCTGTGTGCCTTGTGTTAATTCAAAACTATTTAAAGGATTATGGACAGCTAGAAGCACCATGGGTTTAATTTGTTTAAAGTGTAATTTAAAGCAATGAAACAGCAAATAATTATATCAAAATTGATTAAAAATTGACCAATTTACAGCATTTTAATTTTTACCTGTCTGCCTGTTATTGCGCTTTTATGTGACATCAAAGGGGGAAGGAACCTTCATCACCTTTTGTAAGATCTTTGTTTTTGTATTCCTCTGTCGATGTTGTTTGAAATATAGCATTTGACACCGGGCAAATGTTTTCAGAGCTTGGTCATGCATCTAGAACACTGAACAGCTGCTATTTTCAAAATGGATTTTTATTGTCAAAATGGACTGGAATAAAGCCTTCACATTTACCAGGATAGCCACATCCACTCATTTCTAGGCTTTTGCGGCCAAAGGTAAGGAAGCCTTCTGGCCCATATTATACCCTTTAAGATCCTTGTTGGCGCTGTAAGAGTCTTATTTCATTTTTAACTGCAGGAGAGTTTTTGCTTCCACAACATAACCGGGTAGAGCATTTCCAAATATTAACAACTCGCTGACTGAAGAAATATTTCTGTATTTCCAAGCGTGCATGCTCTTTGAAAATTTTAAACATATGTCCTCTGGTGATAGTGCTTGCTTGAAGCTTAATTTTTTTGCAAAAGTCCACATTATCCAAACCTTAAATATCTCTATTATATCACCTCTTAACTTCCTCTCCTCTAAAGTTGACTGATTGAATAACCTGAGGCGACCGGGGTAACTTAAAGAATATAATCTCCAAATCAGTTTTGTTGCTCTCCTTTAAACACCAAGTTCCAATAAATTAATATCCCTTTTCAAATATGGATTACAGAATTGAACGCAATATTTCAAATGAGGACGAACCAAGGATTTGTACAATTTAAGGACAATGTTTTGAGATAGATGCGAAAAGTTTCTTTGAATCATCCCCAAGACAGAATTTGATTTTTTTACCATTAAAGCACAATGCACTGAGCTATTTAAAGAATAATGAACAGTAACACCCAATCAATTACTTCTCCTTGTCAACCGCAAGCAGCTGTACACCACCTATGTACATTGGCATTTCTGAGATTTAAAACTTTACACTTATCCACATGAAATAGAAATCTGCCAATCCACTGACCATTGAAATAATTTGGAAAGATTACTTGAAGCTAATTAGCTTGATCAAGAGATATAACTGGAGCACAAAGTTTAGTATCATCTGTAAACTTCATAAGAGTTGAAATAACTCCATCGTCAATGTCATTGATATACACCAAAAGTAGAATAGGTCCCAACACTGAGCCTCGTGGTACTCTACTATGTACTTTCTCCCAATCTGACTGACTGTTATTTTACAACAACCCTCTGTCTCACCAATAGCTTCCAGTTTTAACAACAACCTCTCGTGTGGTACTTTATCAAAAGCTTTGGCAAAGTCCAAATAAACAATATCAACAGGAGAACCCTGATCAACAAGACCTGTTATAAATTGGTAAGACACGAGCGACCTTTCTAAAGCCCATGCTGTGTTAACAATTTGAACTTCTGTAAATGATGCAGTATTTCATCTTTGATAATCGACTCCCGTCACCTTTCCCACCACTGATGTCAAACTGACTGGTCTATAGTTCGCACACACAAACTTTGCCCCTTTCTTAAACAAAGGTGTCACATTAGCCTCTCTCCAACTCTGAGGAAACAACGCCGGTGTCAAACGATACTTTAAATATATGGAAAAGAGGTACACTCAACTCCTTACAACATTCCTTGAGGATCCAAGGATGCAGTTGATCTGGTCCTGGGGTTTTATCACTTCTCAATCGTTTTAGCTTTTTATGCATCACCTCAGTAAAACTTGTCTACAATAACCTTTGACCACAAATGCCATTGAAAATGTATAATGGCTGTGGTATATCTTTCTCATTTTCAATTGTAAACACAGATGAAAAAACTGTATTTAACATGTACATGTACACGCATGTATTTAACATCTCCTTATCCTGAACAATAAGTTCATCACAATCATTCTTTGTTCCGTGTACACTGCTCTGCTTCCCCCTTACATATTGGTAGAATGCTTTCACATCAGTTTTAATGTTATCAGCCAACTTCTGTTCAAAATTCCTTTTGGCCCTGCAAACTTTCTTACACTCCTTTAAAGCATTCTTGTACATCTAATAATCCTCATACTCAGCAGTACTCCTATAATCCTCATACTCAGCAGTACTCCTATAATCCTCATACTCAGCAGTACTCCTATAATCCTCATACTCAGCAGTACTCCTATAATACTCAGCAGTACTCCTATAATCCTCAGCTATACTCCTATAATCCTCAGCTGTACTCCTATAATCCTCAGCTGTACTCCTATAATCCTCAGCTGTACTCCTATAATCCTCAGCTGTACTCCTATAATCCTCAGCTGTACTCCTATAATCCTCAGCTGTACTCCTATAATCCTCAGCTGTACTCCTATAATCCTCAGCTGTACTCCTATAATCCTCAGCTGTACTCCTATAATCCTCAGCTGTACTCCTATAATCCTCAGCTGTACTCCTATAATCCTCATACTCAGCAGTACTCCTATAATCCTCATACTCAACAGTACTCCTATAATCCTCATACTCAGCAGTACTCCTATAATCCTCATACTCAGCAGTACTCCTATAATCCTCATACTCAGCAGTGCTCCTATAATCCTCATACTCAGCTGTACTCCTATAATCCTCATACTCGGCAGTACTCCTATAATCCTCATACTCGGCAGTACTCCTATAATCCTCATACTCAGCAGTACTCCTATAATCCTCATACTCAGCAGTACTCCTATCATACTCAGCAGTACTCCTATCATACTCAGCAGTACTCCTATAATCCTCAGCAGTACTCCTATAATCCTCATACTCAGCAGTACTCCTATAATCCCCATACTCAGCAGTACTCCTATAATCCTCATACTCAGCAGTACTCCTATAATCCTCATACTCAGCAGTACTCCTATAATCCTCATACTCAGCAGTACTCCTATAATCCTCATACTCAGCAGTACTCCTATAATCCTCATACTCAGCAGTACTCCTATAATCCTCAGCAGCACTCCTATAATCCTCATACTCAGCAGTACTCCTATAATCCTCATACTCAGCAGTACTCCTATAATCCTCATACTCAGCAGTACTCCCTATAATCCTCATACTCAGCAGTACTCCTATAATCCTCATACTCAGCAGTACTCCCTCATAAGCCCTCATAACCAGCAGTACTCCTATAATCCTCATACTCAGCAGTACTCCCATAATCCTCACTCAGCAGTACTCCTATAATCCTCATACTCAGCAGTACTCCTATAATCCCTCATACTCAGCAGTACTCCTATAATCCTCATACTCAGCAGTACTCCTATAATCCCCTCAGCAGTACTCCTATAATCCTCATACTCAGCAGTACTCCTATAATCCCTCATAACTCAGCAGTACTCCTATAATCCTCATACTTACTCCTATAATCCTCATACTCAGCAGTACTCCTTTAATCCTCATACTCAGCAGTACTCCTTTAATCCTCATACTCAGCAGTACTCCTTTAATCCTCATACTCAGCAGTACTCCTATATTTCTTGAACTGCAGTATCAATTTCTGACTAACTTCCCGAGAAGCACATCCGGACTCCCTTGTAGTATATCACACCAGTTAACATTTGATGCATTATTCCTCATCATGTCAAAGTTTCATTTAGAATAGGCTATAGTTTATGTTCTTGCACATAAATATGTTTTTGCACAAAAATATGTTTTTGCACATAAATATGTTTTTGCACATAAATATAATTTTGCACTTAAATATGTTTTTGCACATAAAACCCATTCAATAATGTTATGATCACTGTTACCATTTTATACTCCCTCTTTGGCACTTAATAAACTATGTACCTGAATAGCAAACAAAATTTGTTAGCTATTCTGGTACAGAATTTTTTGAAGTACCAAGAAAGGAGTATAATGGTAATGTGAAGGCTTTATTCGAGTCCATTTTGACAATAGAAATCCATTTCGAAAACAGACATGAAATTCACAAGAAGCCGACTTTCAAGAACAGAATTTAAAGAATTACACACAGATTTTGAGATGTGTTCCTCTTATTATATCACAAATTCCGCACAAATTAACAAATCTTGAAAGTTGTTTTTCCGTCAGAACTTGAAAATTAAATAAGCTTTTTACAAATTGCAGACTGTTTTACTCACAAATTCCATGCTCTTTCACGTCTTTAATCTGCTAGATGTCCATAGTCCTTTAAGAAGGAAACTTTCTGCATTTTCCCTCAACTATTTGGTGGGCTGGTGTCAGCTTCTAAATTTTGACGGCACATCGACGTCCAGACATGTTTTCGAAGGGAGCTTCTCTTTCTTGTAAAAATAAAAATCAAGGACTACTAATTTAGATGGGCATCCATGAAAAAGGTCTTTGGAAAGAGTCGAGCAATACATCGCAACACACACTACAATATGGATAAAGTGTATAATTGCACTAATTCAGCTCCCTCGGATCCCACCCAAACTTGTTCACTCGCTCTGCTCTATTTAATAATGTGAGGTAGCTGGAATACACCCCGGATTTCAAAATATAGGCAGAAGAAATATGTTGTGGAGCACTCGCTTGCTAAAATATTCAGAGTAAATATGAGCTTAAAAACTGAAACAGAATGCAAAGCTGTCTAATTGCACTCTGGTAGATAAGTCATTATCATAAACCAGTGGAGGACGGCAGATATTTGAACCCGTCCACAATTACTTCCCCTTTCTTTTTTTTCATTAAGAATACATCAATAATTCCCCCCTCCCCTCCCCTTTTAGTGAAAGACAGGGTTACCAAGAATCCATCCACGATGGTACACACATGGAGTGCCACTACTTTGCAATTACAGCATGCTGAATGTTGGTAGCTATTTACTTGCCAGGCTAAAAATTAGTCAGCAAGAGGCCAAAAAGGGGGCTCATTTGATGTGTTAATGTCCCCCTTTCGGGAAAAACTCGGGCGATGGGCCTGATTTAAAATATGTGGTATCTTTGGAAACAAAACAAAAAATAAACAATATCATACAATCAATAATTTTTTATTGCTTGAAATATAACAAATACAAATAGATTTGCATGACAAACACTTAACTTTAAACAAAAAGAATTATTTTTTAGCTTCATTATGACTTGCATAAAATAAAAGATATTTTAAGACAATAAATTTGTGACTGTTTTTATTCAGCTTTAAAGGGTCAAAGTAAGCTCTGTTCAAGGAAATTAATTCTGAGTTGAACAGTCTTTTCAATGTGAAATTTGTACTTTTAGGTCAGACCATAGGCGGGACTACATTGTCCTATTTATATTTTATACAAAAGAACATTACAACTTGCATCAGTTTTATTTTCTGACCATTGGCAGGATTTGGGGTGCAAGGGGGATTTTTTATGGTGAGTTCACGGATTTGCCAATACTTTTCGGTGGACAAATCCTGCGTATGTTTGTGACTTATTCCCCTGACCTTATTTTCGACATGCAAATCCCATCTCTTAGTTTGAGCTTGTTGCCGATCAGTTTGATGATTTTTCATACATACAAAATTTGCCATGTATGAGTGTAATTTAATAGTTCAAGATCCTTTTTTGTTTGATTTTCAGTCACCAAAAATAACTAAAATGTATATTTTACAATATTTGCATTTTAAATAAATTAAAATAAAAAAAAAATTGTAGAACAACTTTCAACAGATTTCCACAGCACATATTTTGCTATTTTCATTGTTTGCAATTGGAAACATAATACCTTCTAATTCGACCTCAATGACTTTTAAACATGATGTGTTGTAAATGATATAAAACTTCACCAAGCTGCAAATGACAAGGAAACTCATTTGCAAAAAGAACTCACAAGAACCATATATATATATATACACCAAGCCACAGAAAACTTTTGCATACACCAATAACTCTTTCGCCCTTTTCTGTCCAGTTGCAATTTAACAAGGCATTTTTCCCCCATTCTAGTTCCATGCTTTGCTGTCAGTTATAAAAGCCTTTTGCAAATTATTTGAAATTAGCAGGGAATTTATATTAACAGCTTCTATTTTCAAAATGGATTTCTATTGTCAAAATGGACTGGAATAAACCCTTCCTATTACCATTATACTCCGTTTTTGGTACTGAATAAACTCTGTACCAGAATAGCTACCACAATTTTTGTTTGCTATTCTGGTACAGAGTTTATTAGGAATTAAAAGGAGTATAATGGTAATGTGAAGGCTTTATTTCAGTCCCATTTTGAAAACAGAAATCCATTTTAAAAATAAAAACTTGTTTTTTATAGGTTAAAAAGATGAGGGTGACCATGCCCTAGATATCTTGGTCTTCTTTAGAACATATGAATATAGAAAACAACGTATAACTCTAAAATAACGAATGTAAAAAATCAAATAAAAAATGTTAATTTCGCAGCAAGCATCCTGATTTGGATAACAGTTCTACTCTATTTTCAGATATAGTTCAAGCTAAAAACCTGTTCCAAACAACATAATACTTGTATGCGCAAAGAGAATTCATTTTGTTTTCCAGTGGTAAGAAATCAATGGATACCTACAAAGGTTCTCTGTCTTTCCTACCAAACCAAAAAAAGACTTTTACTGCGATAAAATAAAGTGGCTCGGTGCATACTACAATAATCAAACCACATTGAAAAGAAAGGTTTTAATTTCTGGCAAAAATCCTGCCTAGTGTTCTTAATCAAGACACTTTATTCCACTTGCTCTTGTCTACTCGGCAGTAGCTGAGTACCAGTATTGCTGAGAAGTTCCCTTGCCATGGACTTGTGTCCCATCCAGGAAGAGTCATTGACTTTATGAGGTGTGAATAACTGTCTACTCTGCAGTAACTGAGTACCAGTATTGCCGAGAAGTTCCCTTGCCATGGACTTGTGTCCTATCCAGGAAGAGTCATTGACTTTATGAGGTGTGAATAACTGTCTACTCGGCAGTAACTGAGTACCAATATTGCTGAGAAGTGCCCTTGCCATGGACTTGTGTCCTATCCAGGAAGAGTCATTGACTTTATGAGGTGTGAATAACTGTCTACTCGGCAGTAACTGAGTACCAGTATTGACGAGAAGTTCCCTTGCCATGGACTTGTGTCCTATTCAGGAAGAGTCGTTGACTTTATGAGGTGTGAATGAGAGCTCACATTACCCAAGTATAACAAATATAACGCCATACACTGATTGAAAGACCTTAAAATGTATGAAGTTAAAACTAAGATTTTACGAAAGATGCCGATTCGTCTAAACCCATTTAACAATAAAGTTAAAAACACAAAGCTAACAAGAATTCAAAAGACATTTTCATCGGCTGTAAAGGTTTCTACTAGGAATGACTAGATCTTAAAATAAAAATTATTTTAAACTTTATTTGATAAAACATCTTTACAACAGTAATAGCATCTGATCAGTTCTTTTCACATGGCAGAAGAAAATCATTTCAAAACGTTTTCTACATTTTTTTTACAACTTGAAGAATGACAACATAAAAAGAACAAAGTGAGATATGATTATTCTTCTGGGTAAACATTTCTCATGAGAAGACCAAAAAGGTACAAAATAGACGCTTCCTTCGATGCTAATTATTTCTGTTTCGTATTTTGCCCCCCCTCTCATCAGCTGAACTTCACGTTTGAGAAATCCATTTCAGGATGCTGTTTCATGAATCTGAAGAAAAAAAATAATGGAGAGAACAAAATTATCTTTCTTAAAAGCATCTCTCTTCTGTATTTGATGGTTTTAGTTGTCTGTACGTACAGAAGAAGAAGTTTACCCCGCTAAGCGGGGATATTTACGAGAGTTATACTTACCTTCCATGCTATAATTATGCAATCTGGTCGCACGACCTGATTCTAACGCACTTCTAACCGCCCCTAAAAAACGCAGCAACCAGCCAAGCCCTGACCTCCATAATACCTCTGTACCACCTCACTCGTAAGTATAACTCGTAAATATCCCCGCTACGCTTAGCGGGTTAAATTTACTTCAAGTTATACCTTGCCTTCCATGCTATAATTATGCAATCAGATTGCAACCCCTCGAGGATAGGAAGGAAGGGAGTTTAGGTCGCCGCACTTTTTTTTTCTTTTTTTTTTTTAATGGCTGGTACGAAAACTCACACGAATGAAATCCCGTTTAAAGGACGAAATTCCTTCTCCTCTGAAGGATGAAAGACCTCAAGAGTGGGAAGAACTAAAATATAGTAAACCACGGCGAGGTACAGTCAAACCGAACAAGGCACCATTCGTTGACAGTAACAGAGGCAAACCTCGAAAGAACCTGAGCGAAAAGCCCAGAAAAAATAAGCCAACCGAAGAGCGCGTTTGGACACAATCAAACAAAAAGCAAAAAGTGTCCGGAACGAAGTAAACTACCAAAAACGCCGAAAACAAATCCCAGACATTCGTTAGCGCCAGAACCGTAAGAGCAAAAATTAGCGGAGGCGAAAAGTGAGTCAGACCAAAAACAAGAGAAAAACTGCGAAAAGCCTTTTCCGGAGATCCCGTGAAAAGAGGTTATGCCCCGGACTAGAGTGCATACCGCGGCCGTTCTATGAACAGTTCAGACTACTTTAAAAGAAAGTCACTGGACGATCTATCGGAGGAAAATGTCATGACACACTACGAAGAGATCTCCGCATAACTTTCCAGTGGTCGCGAGTCAAAGACCGTAGACCCCACTGGAAAAACCCCGGTGGATAGCTGCAACTTATCCCAGAGCTCATGACGGAACCAAGCTTGAGAGAGGGCCCACCTCCACAACGGGGAGGGGGTGAAAAACCTCTCAGAAAAGCCATGCTACGTCGAGGAAAGGCGGGCCAAGGCCACACCATCAAACGAAGCACTCCGCGACTGAGATGCAGTCCGCCGGAGCCCAGGAAAGAGACAAAAATCGTCCCTGACCCGAGGCTTGTACGTGAAGCCTGCAAGGTCTTGAGCAGCCAAAGTTCGTCCTGCGCCGAAACGAGAGGAACGATTCCAGAACTCTTGGAGTTCGTACCTCTCTGTCCGAAAAGGAGACCACAACAGTGGCGCAAAAACGGCGGGAAACTGAAAAGCCTCGCTCAGCACAAGCGGTAAAAAGGTGAACGAAAAACCCCGGCATTCTGCCTGTTGAAAAAGGTCAAGTACCCGTCCAAGTTTCCAACATAAGGGGTCACAAGAAAAGTGCCCCTACCCCGATCAAGAAGCCTCCGTCGGCACCGACTGTGAAATCTGGCGGGTGAAAACTTCGTTCCTTACACCAGGCGGGAGCACCCGCACCACCACCAAAGGGGGTGACCACCGACTGAACGTGTAAAGCGGAGGTACTGTGTAAGGCTGTGAGACGGTATGGGTCGTAAGACCGCGGAGCCGTACAACGTAGTCGACAGCACCCAAGCGGGGTCTGAAAACTGTAGCAGTTGCGGAACCGCGTAGCTCCAGGCCACACCTATCAACAGCGAAACTTGTCTAAGAAGTTTACTGGAAAAAGTGTTAACGGACTACGAATAGTAACAACCTTAAAACCGCGGAGCCTACGGCTACGGGTGCGGAGAAAACTAATACCGTATGTCTGCACGGGCAGTTAAGTAACAGGGCCATAACCGCATGGAAACTGCTTTAAGGTGTTAAAGTAGGGAATGAACCATACGTGCCGTAGTTGGTAATAGCTACCCCAAACGTAAGGTTGTCTATCAAAAGGCCACCGATTGTCAAGAAAAATATCCTTCATGGAGTTAATATTGACAAGGAGGGTGTAACGTACTAGGGCAACCGTATGGGTCATAAACCCCAGCACTGGGGTAGAAATCATGAAAGAGTTGACGTCCTGTGTATACTACACGGACCGTTAATTCCGTTAAACACCCTGCACCACGGAGCTGAGAAGCGCGTGGCTACTGGGGGGACTTACGCCGTACAAAGTATGCAACCCCGTTAAGTTTTATAGATCCGTTATGGGTCTACAAAGGCGTCAGCATGACAAGTAAAAATCACTAGTCATCCGCCAACTATGTCTCTGTGCACCACAAAGCAAAGAGCTCGTGGCTACGCGAGGGGGACAACCGGTACTGGTACGTGTCCCGAACATAGTAGCTATCAGTACAAAAGAACCGTCTAGGTCCACGATAGCGTGAACGTACTACATCTGTAACGTGAGTCGTTATCTCATTATACTTCTATTCACCACGGGGCCACCGAGTAAGTGGCTACGCGTAGGGAAGATGTACTCGGTACGCGTTCCCGTTGAGAATAGTTAAAATATATATACTGGGGCCGTAAGGAATACGGAGGAGTTCACGTGCTACGCAAGCTATACGAGTCGTAAACTGAGTTTGCTTCATCACGGAGCTACGAAACCGTAGCTGCGTGGGAAGAGGGGACTACCGTCGTACTCAGCACGTGTCCCGTAAGAGAAACGGCCGCGGAAAGAGTCCTCTACCACACAGCCACGCCGCTGGTGTAGGCCGTTAACTCCGTTTGTATATAATCACTACGGAGCTGCGTAGCCGGCGGCTACGCGTGGGGGACTGCCGTCGAACGCTAAAAACGTCCCAGCAAGAAAAACGCCCACGGAACACTAACACACGGCTAACGGTCGCAATATCCTGAAGTTCCGTTACCCAGGTTTATCATACGTTGTACGTAAAACCGTGTTAATATCCGTAGAATGTGAGCTGAAGGTCTCGTTCGACGCAAGAATCATATTCAGAGTAGTTTGAACGGTCGTGATACTACATAACACGGAGAGAATAGCTCTCGTGATGGTATGCCTTCTGTAAAGAAGTAATTCTTATCACCCGAGCGCTAGGCTTTGAAATCCCGAGCAAGCGCTAACACGCGACGCATCCTGGGAGCGTGACGTAGCGACAAACGGGGACTCGTCCTCGTGTCCATGAACTGGTGAAAAACTATGCGGAACCATGACGTTCAACGCGAAAATCGCACCAAGTCAGCTCACACGGACGTGGAGATAACCTAAGATTGTAACTATCACCTGACCCTGTAGCTAAAAAGCTAAAGGGTAAACTATTGGGTGTGACGTACGTTGTAGGTTACCTTGCTGCAAAACTATGCAGCCCTACGGACCCAAACGTCATCCCATGCCCCGGACGGAGCCGCAGAGTTGTTTTACGGGGCCGTGAAAACAAGCCGTGGGGGTCGTATGGAACCGATCACCGGAGCCGTATGGACCCGTGCAAGTAATCCAATGGCTCTACAACTAGCCATAAAAAAGGGTACTAACTCACGTAAGACCCCGTAGGGCGTCGCCTCTTGTGGGCCTACCGGTCCCATCGCGGAACCGAGGACCACAGCGGTGTACACGGGTTTGAACATACCGATAACACCAAAGTGCAACCTAAGAAGCGTTTACATGCGATGCTTCGCAGGACAGTCAAGGCGCGTAACGCACCGACGCTAGGGACCTGCCCTTCGTGTCGATGATATAGGCGCAAAACATTGCGGAACTGTAACGTGCAACGCGGAAAATCCTACAGAGGCAGTTCACACGGCCGTGGAACAGCGTAGCTAATGGCTACAGAGACCGGAAGAAAATAGCTCTCGTGATGCTATACTTCTCGTGAAGACTGTCACCTATCACCGGACCAAGTAGCTTCCTAGCTAGCGAACTCAATTTCGGGGTTCATCGTACAGTGTACGTTATCCCATTGCAAAAACTCTGAAGTCGTACAGGCCCGTACGGTCTAGAGAAGCGTTTGCACGCTATGCATAGCGGGACCTCTTAGGTGCGTAACGTACCGACGCTCGGAGGCCTGTCCTCCGTGCCTATGATACTGGTGAAAGTAATTGCGGAACTGTAACGTTCAACGCGATAATCGTATTTTATGGTGTTCACATGATCTTGGAACTGCGTAGCTAATGGCTACAGAACCATGAATAGATTAGCTCTCACGGCGCTATACTTCTTGTGAAGATTATCACTTGTCACCTGGCCACAGCTCGTGGGTGCATATCCGGGTAAATCGTACGGTGTACGATATCCCGTTACAAAACTACGGAGCCGTATGCATCCGAACACCGGGAAATACCGGTCGCGGTGGAGTCTGTGCTCCGACCACGCCGCTTTAACCCAATCGCTGCAAAGAGTACAAAGAATGGACTCGCAGCATAATCTGCACGCGTAACGCGTGAGATGGTTGTGACCGGAGCGTAAATCAAAGAAGCGTTAGCACGCTACGCCGGGACATCATGGGTGTGTAGAGCATCGACACTCGGAGACCTGTCTTCCATGTCCATGATGCTGGTGAAAATAATTACGGAACTGTAATGTTCAACGCAGACAATCTTAATTGCGTTCGCACGAGTCGTGGAATTGCATAGCTAATGGCTACGGGATCAAGAAGAAAATAGCTGACGTGATGCTATACTTCTTGTAAAGAAAGTCATCTGTCACCTGACCACGTAGCGTAGTAGCTAGTGGGCGTAAAACTGGGTTAACCGTACAGTGTACGTTATCCCGGTAAAGATAAGTTCCGTTCACTGGAGCCGTCCAATGGAAGCGAAAGGACCCGTAAACGCGGACCTTGGAATCGTCACGGGCCGCGGAACCGTCTAATGGAACCGTAAAACACGGACCATGGAACCGTACGGACCCGTAAACATGGGCCGTGGAACCGTATAACTGCCGTAGCCTTTGGCTACGGGACCAAGAAGAAATGCTATACTTCCGGATTAACCGTACGGTGTACGTCTTTCAAGAGGCGCTCCGCTAAAAGCGGGCGGCGGCCCCACCTCCTTGGCTTTGGGCCTGAGTGGCAGTGGCGGGGGGGGGGAAGGGGGTGGGGGAGACGAAGAGGGCCTATCAGACCGTCGCTTCTCCACTTTCTCCGCCGCTCTTTGAAAGTACCGGTCGCGGTGGAGTCTGTGCTTCCACCACGCCGCTAGATCCCAATCGCTGCAAAGAGTACAGGGATTTGACTCTCAGCATAATCTGCACGCGTAACACGTGAGATGGATGTCACCGGAACGTAATTTAAAGAAGCGTTTGCACGCTACGCATCGCAGGACATCCTGGGTGTGTTAAACATCGACACTCCGGGACCTGTCCTCCATGTCCATGATACTGGTGAAAATAAATACGGAACTTGTAACGTTCAACGTAGACAGTCTTAATTGCGTTTTACGAGCCGTGGAACTGCGTAGCTAATGGCTACGGGACCGAGAAGAAAAATAGCTGTCAATGCTATACTTCTTGTCAAGAATGTCACCTGACCACGTAGCTTGTAGCTAGTAAGCGTATAACCGGATTGAACCGTAACACGTTAAATACGGACCCGTGTAAACAACAACGGGCCGCGGAACCGTATGGGAACGTCCAATGGAACGTCCGCCCGAATAACGGGCGCGGAACCGCCCAATGGAACCGCCCGCCCGTAACAACGGGCCGTGGAACCGCCCAATGGAACCGCCCGCCCCATAACAACGGGCCGCGGAACCGTCTAATGGAACCGTTCGCCCCGTAACAACGGGCCACGGAACCGTATGGACCACGGAACCGTCCGCCCCGTAACAGCGGGCCGCGGAACCGTATGGACTCCCGGAACCGTATGGAACCGTCCCACGGAACCGCATAATGCCCGCAAATAGGGCTGCGGAACCGTCAGGGACCGTCCAACGGAACCGTATGGAACCGTGTTTATGGAACCGCTCTATGGAACCGGCCCCCCGGAACCGCACTATGCCTGCAAATAGAGCTGCGGAACCGTCTGGGACCGTCCAACGGAACCTTATCGACCTGTCCATAGGATCTTACTACAACTTAGGTGACGCGTATAGCGCCCCTAAGAGGTTATCTCTCTCTCTCTTACCGTTACCGCTCTAGGCGCAACGCCTCTAAGAGCGTAATCTTCTCAGTAAAGTTCTTTTATATCTGAAAATAGAAGAACATATATCCATGCGCATACACAAACAAATAAGTATGATCTTACGGACAGGCTAAAGAGAGAAGAGGCATAGCAGTCTAAACAAAACATCAAAACTTTCTTAAACAGAAATAACATTTCTTAAGAGAAGAACATATGTCCATGCCTTCAAACATAAATACGGCAAAGTAACTGATCTTACGGACACGCTAAAGAGAGACGAGGCATAGCATTCTAAACAGAACAACAACACTTTCTTTAACAGAAAAAAAATTTAAACACAAATTTTTTCTATCTCAAAAACTTTAAAAACCCGAGAAAACGCATCCAACGTAATGACTTTATAAGCGCCGGGGTAGCGTGGGAAACACCAACCACTGTGTACTCGAGGTGTGTAAAGATAAAAAGGAAAGATTAGTTTCCCTGTAAATAGGACGTTGGAGAGACCCACCCACGGTCTCTCCAACACCCCAAAATTCAAGCTTGAAAATTAAATATTTTTTCTCAAATCTGTGTAAGAAAAACAAAAATATTCATACGCTGGTAACGTGAAAACGAAAATAAGCTCACTTGTAACAACTGTAGCTCCTTGGAGTTGTTACAGGGCGACCCCTCGAACACCCAACGGTGACTACGACCCAATGCGCATGCGCCAAAATCGAAAAAGGAAATTGGCCTAATGCATACAAGAAGGTGTACTGAAATATCCTAACGTGCTAAACACTATACATAGTATAACGCTAGGGTCACCTCGAGGCGGGTGGGGCTGAGGGAGAAAAAGACTAAATCCCGGGGCGAGAGGTCCCCTGGACAGGCACAACTGGCGCTCTAGGACCTAAAACACCCACCACGAGAGTAGGACGCTCTCGAACTAGCCACTCGCTTTGTACGAATGGAGACAAAAACCCGCTATCCTAAGTGTAGGCTACACGGGTAAAGTCGTGTAGGTCGTCCGAAAAAATCTCGGACCCATGGCTACCTCACCCTTATCTCTGAAGACTTGAAAAGGCGAGCCAGATGAGAACGGGCGGGCAGCGTAAAAACCCTCCAGGTAGAAGCTGCCGAAGAGAAAAGATTTAGAAAGGTTAATTATTAATAAAATAAAAAAGACCAGTTTTCAGCGATGTTAGTGACAACAATGCGCTGAAAAAGAGTGAGGTGGTACAGAGGTATTATGGAGGTCAGGGCTTGGCTGGTTGCTGCATTTTTTAGGGTCGGTTAGAAGTGCGTTAGAATCAGGTCGTGTGACCAGATTGCATAATTATAGCATGGAAGGTAAGGTATAACTTGAAGTAAATGGTACAATACAAAATCGCAGTGGATCAACTGTTAGAAATCTTTCCACTCAGAAACCATTCACACTTGAATAACAGACCAAAATGCAGCAATCATAATAAATTCACTTGCCAAAATTCAAAACTTAAGAAAATTGATATCTAAGAAATGGCCTTGAGACATGAACATATATAAATACAATCCTATAAAGATAATTTCAAAAATGTAATAAACAAGAGTTGCAACAAAAAATACAGATATAAAAAACAACTTTTCTAGTGTAACTTGACTTCAATTGCTAAAGTGATCAAACCAGGAAGCTGTTTAAGTAACAGCTCCCTGATCAAACATAGTTAAAGGAGCATGAGACTGAAAAGTGAAGGTGCTCCTTTTTGCGAATTTCACAGATATATTATCCACAACTGATCGATAAAACCTCTAAAGCCCACAGGCGAAATGAGGACAAAGATCACTTGAATATTCATATTAACCACAAAAGTGCTATACCGTTGCATGTTAGATAAGCATTTGGTTTATGGGGAAATCCCCTAAAATTACGCACTCACTCTTTTCAATCTAATGACCCTTTAAGCTTCTATCATTTTATCAAGGATGTTTGATAAAACCATGTAAGGAAACATTAGCCACAAAATTCAATCAACGATAGTTGCAGTTTTTCAGCTTTTTTTGATATTATCCATTGTAACCACCAACCCCACTTTTGATTATCAAGCCCCTCTGGTTCACCTAGCCTTCTCTACTCTGTCACATGTTCTGATCCTTTCACCCTTCGCCCCCATGACCTGTCCTGATCCTTTCACCCTTCGCCCCCATAACCTGTCCTGATCCTTCTGTACCTTTCCAACATTTTAACCACCATTCTCATAGTTTTCTAAAACCTAAACCTCCAACAACTTTCCCTGTAGAGTCTGTTACCCCTTTCTTTATAAGTCCGGTTCACGTTCCTGATCGGGAGATCTCCACCAATCGGGAGATTTCTTGTCAATATAACCCACAATGCATCTTTCCAAATTCAAGTCTTTTTTAAGAAATACATAACGGTAAAATGGGTTGAAGCCAAAGGTAGGGACATGCATGCGAAATATTCTAAATTCATTGGTGCAACAGAATGATAAAATCCGTTTCTCTATTTTCACCACTGCAAATTTGTCTTTCACAAGGGTATTCTAAAGTAATTTAAAAAAAATTCATTTCAAGTTTCTGAAGAGTAGATTTGAAAATGTTAGTCACCAGCAAAAGCTCAAATTGTACAAAAAAGTTCCAATTTTTTTAATTAATTTTCATTATTTACAAGAAAAATTACAAGCTAAAAAAATTGGCCTAATTTGGCCTAAAATGTGCAAATTTACATATTTTTGTCAAAAATTTCTTTAAATTGACTTTTTTATTGAAAAGTTTATTGTCTCAACATTTATATAAACTAAACTTATTAGTAATAGAAAATGAAAGAAGTTGTGAAAATTAATTTAAAAAAACAATTTTAAACATTTTTTGTAATGTTTTAAACCCCTTGGTGTTTAACCCTTACTCTACCACGCAGCGATACTATCGCCTTTTTCAAACCACCTTTTTTAAAAAATAAAATCGAGACTTTACCAGTCCTATAGGAGTAATCTTGGTATCATTTTAAAGTACTCAAATGTTTCTTTTACAAAATAAAACTTTTTCATAGAAGTCATATTACATAATTTTTTGAAAAAGGGTAAAATTCAAAAATTGCTTAAACAATTTACAATTTTTTTTTTTTTTTTAAATTCTTACAATAACTTCAAGATCACATAACACGCAAGTCCCAAGACATGATAGTATTGGTTTATGGTATAATTCTTATAATCCCTACGTGCAATCTTTTGTTCTGGAGAAATCTCTTCAAAATTTCATGAATTTCTGCCATTTTTGACCCGTTTTATTTCAAAAAATCGTGTACCCAAACTGTACATCACACATGCTTCGTTGAACCGCAGTTTAAAAGCGCTTGAAATTTCCTTTCATTTGATATATAAATAAAGGCATAACCCCTCTATTTAGAACCTGTACTATATGTTACACCTCTCTAATTTGAACGAATACTTGGTGCAGAAGGAATGTACGCTGCTAGCATGCGAGCGCTCCGGGTTCGAGTCTCACTGTGACCACTGCGCAATTATTTATCTGCTGCAGCTTTCAGGGGACGTTTGACTTTTATCATTGTTGATGTGTTTTCATCTTTCCTTTCTTTCTAAAATTTATAGATTAGTATCATTGGAAAGAATATTTCAAAACGAATCTAAAAATGTAACACAAATCTCTGTTTTCAATACTGACAAGAAGTTATACTTCTGCAAAGATTTGACTATTTGTTGACCAAATTTAGCCAAAACTTGCTTAATTTGCATAATTTTGGGCAATATTTCCTAAATTGGTTTTAATTACTCAAAAGATAAATATCTTAGCATCTATTCCAACCAAACTTGTAACAAAATAAAATAAAACTAAAGTTGTCAAAAATGCATATGCAAAAAAAGTAGAGTAAGGGTTAAAGTAGAGTAAGGGTTAATAGAAACAAAATGATGAAGAAAGCATTTACAAATCGCATTCCATTAAGAAAATATTAAAGAGAATTTTTTTATTATTATCATTTTTACATCTTTTGCGCGCTTGATCCTAAAAAAACTCTGAGCGCCTCACATAAAAATGGGTAAAATAGAATACAAAAGGGTAATGGCAAGGTGTAAAGTATAAAATAATAATTACCAGCATAGAAAAAAAATAAACAAGATAGCAAATCCTAAAATGATACAAGCGAAAAAGCAGAAAAGATAAAAAGGTAAGATACTTCAAAATCAAAAGCGATATATAGACAACACTAAAACAACCGAAGAAGAGAAATAGTACAATAAGCTGTACATCTATAAGTGGAAAAGAAAAATCATAAAAACAATGAAAAATGATAGAAAGTGTAAAAAACAAAGCTTATAAAACAAAGCTAAGCCTGAAGAGATGGGTCTTAAGAGAACGTTTAAAATAATAAAAAGAGTTGGCGGTGCGTATGTGAACAAAGAATTGGCGGTGCGTATGTGAACAAAGAGTTGGCGGTGCGTATGTATGTGAACAAAGAGTTGGCGGTGCGTATGTATGTGAACAAAGAGTTGGCGGTGCGTATGTGAACAAAGAGTTGGCGGTGCGTATGTGAACAAAGAGTTGGCGGTGCGTATGTGAACAAAGATTTGGCGGTGCGTATGTGAACAAAGATTTGGCAGTACGTATGTGAACAGGCAAACTGTTCAATAGACTTGGTGCGGCTAAGCAAAAGCTCCTATCACCAAATTTATTGTTGGATCTTGGGAGCAATGAGCATATTTGTGAAGCTTTGGTATCATTTGTGTAGAAACGACTGAAATCAGACTAGTTGTGATGTCACATCCCCAGATTCCTCAAAGTCTATATATATTCTATCATATTTTGTCTTGCAATTTTGTGCCTTAAAATCATTGGATATGACAGGAAAGTAGTAAAGAGTACCGGTAATTATAATTTACCAGTAGAAGAAAATTTGAGGAAATACAATTCAAATAGTAAAAAAGTTAAATAAATTTTCTTTACAATATTTTTTTTTAAGAATATGAGGATGAGGGTGCCAACCTTCCATAGTACACTTACTACACCAGTCATTTCTACACAGATATGACTTAAAATTTGATTATCTCCTGAATGGAATAAAATAATGAAGAAGTTTCTTCACCATTTTGTTTCTTTTGAATTCCTCTTTCATATCAAATTAATCTGCTTGACCACTGAACTAATCCTTTTTGAAATAGCTAAATCTTCTGAACCTTTTTTCTACCGCTTCCCTGTGGTCACTCCCATTCCTCATTCTCCATTTATTTTCTCTCTTTACAAATGACATGTGACAGACTGGTTTTAATTTTAGCTCTTTTCACAGGGCTGTAATACAGAGTGGAATGGAATCCCTGAGTGGGTGATTGTTACAGAGTGGAATAGTTTGCCAGAGTGGGTGGTTAGCTCAGACTCTGTTCACAACGATACATTGGAAAGTTCTTTCCTAACTCTGGGCATCTCTGATGTTGTTTATTTCGTCTTGTGTGATGGTGGTGCTGTTAGTTAGGGTTTCTTATGTTGTGGCTAACCCTTTTTAGGCTGTTGTGATGTGATAAGATTTGATTTGATAGGTGATGTCATTTGATGTGATATGACACGACGTGACATGACTTGATGTGATATGACACATGATGTGACATGGCATGATGTGATATGACACACGACGTGACATGACGCGGTGTAATGTGATATGACACATAATGTGACATGACGTTATGTGATATGACACATGACGTTATGTGATGTCATGACACATGATGTGATATGACACATGTGACATGACGTGATGTGACATGACGTGATGTGATATGACACATGACGTGACGTGATGTGGTATAACGTGATGTGACATTACACATGATGTAACATAACATATTTTGTTATATTATGTTTTTTATGTTATAACCTGCTTCTCATTCCCCTTTACTTCATTTCTATCCTGTTCACCTCATATAAGTGCACTTTAAAACCTACTTGTTCATCATTTCTTGTTTCTTCTGGTCCTCCGAGGTGGGTAATCCCATCTGTTTCTGCCTCTGATCATACATCATCTTCTCCACCATACTCCTTGTTTCTCCATCGAGATCTGAAAGCTGGAAAAGTGGCAAAATAATATGATAAACAATGAAAACTGAGCTGAATGTTAAAGGAAAATATGTAAAAGTGAATGTTATTAGTCATATGATATTACTTACTCCTACAAACCCACTATACTGAATAAGATAAGCATCATGAATTAAGCTGAGCATAATAGATGATACTGCTTCTTATTGTAAGTGTAAGAAACCTCACAGCAGTTATATTCCATCAAACCTCAAGGGCTTATAGAGCCTGGTTTCCATGGTGCTAAGCATATAAGAGTACTACTCAACTCCTGGATGGGGCACCAGTCCATCGCAGGTTAACTCCTTAGCAGAAATTGAAACTCATTTCACAGCTTGGTGAACTGGAGGAAATGGAATAAAGTGTTTTACTCAAAACACCGCACAGTGCCCTGGCCAAGATTCAATCCCAGTACCTTTTCAGTATGTGACTGACTGACTTCCTAAGCACTGGGCTACTGCACTCCACTAAGAAACATCACAGCACAGAAACTTAACTAAAACATGCCATGAGTATGTGTATATATATATATGTATGCATGCATGCATGGATGCATGTATATATATATATATATATATATATGTATATATATATATATAAACATACATATATAATCTCTACATATATATAATCTATTTCTATATATCTATCTATATATCTATCTTTATCTATATCTCTAGAGATAGATATATAGATAGATATATAGAAATAGATTATATATATGTAGAGATTATATATGTATGTTTATATATGTAACTATCTATCTATCTATATATCTCCCTTTGGTCCAATGACCTGATTCTAACATACTTCTAACTGACCTTAAACGTAGTTACTTACCCAGCCCTACGTCCATAATACCTCTAATATCACTCTCTTCACATTCCACCGAGGCCTGAACGAGAGAAAAGGCAGGCCGGGACGCATGGAAGGTTAAGTATAACTAGTAATTATCCCCGTTACGCCTAGCGGGGTAAATGTACTTCAAGCTATATCTTACTTTCTACGCTACAAATATGCAATCAGATTGCAACCGAGGATCGGAAGGAAGGGAGTTCAGGTCAAAGCCCATACAAAAGGCTGGTCCTAAAACTCGCACCAGTTTTATCCTACTTAAAGGATTACATTCCTTATACTCTTAAGGACGAAATAGTAATTACTAAACAATAGTAAATAACACCTACCGTATTTTCTCTAATAAACGCCCCTGGGGCGTTGCATTTGGAAACAGGGGGGGTGTTTATTCGAGGGTAAAGTATGAAGAAAAAAATGTAACTTACAAAAGAACAGCAATTTCTTTTAGGCCTATGATATTAGTTTCTTTAAGCATTTTTTGTGTTTTTAGCATTATTGTGCATGGATTATTAATGGAATATACTCTTTGCATATTTTCCACTTGGTTACGTTCGACTTACAGCCTTTTCAAGTCACATTCGGTAAGTTAAATGTACATTGTTACATCCTGAAAGTATGAAAAATGACGGGGGGGCGTTTATTAGAGGGGGGGGGGGCGTTTATTAGAGAAAATACGGTAGTTACAGTCAAACTGAACAAGTCACTACATATTATCAGTAACCGAGGCAATCGCCTCATGAACCTGAGTTAGTAACTTAGAAAACATGCCAATCAAGAGAGAGTTCGGACACGGTGTAAACAAAGTAGTGTCTAAGATAACGCACCAAACTCACTGAGTTCATCCACAAGACGGAACTGGTTAGTAATTACATGATTGGAAACGAAGTGTGTGTCAGCTAATGCAAATAGAGGAATTCCTGAACTGAGGTAGGAATTCGTTAGCGCAAAACTTTATTAAAGCAAAAGTTAGCGGGGTAACACAAACTTCTTAAAGTAGGTCAAGCAAATGCAAGGGTATCAATGCGACCTGTGTTTTCCAAACGGCTGCAAGAAATATCCAGTGAAATGGGCTATGCCTCTCTATCCTGAGGGTAAACCTGGCTGTTCCATGAACAATGCAGACATTTTAAAATATTGCTTTGGACGAACAATCGCAAGAAAGTGTCCCACAACACAGTGTGATAAAAACTCCGTAACGAAAGAAAGAACGTTATTTTTGTAATGCCGAGCATTGGCTGCATACTTATTAAAGCAATTCTAAAGATGCCAGACGGGGCACCATACCCCGTTTTCTGGGGAGTCTGAGGGCGAGGAAAGCGGTGGTAAGAGTACCGGCTCCGTGCAAAAAATGAAAATAATCTTCTTTGGAAGAAAGCGTACAAATAGCACCTCTGCGCTTAGTAAAGTCCGGGAAAAGCCGAAAGCTCTATTAAGTGTTAACTCCCTAAGAGGGCAAGTGGCTCGAGCAGAGCTTCCACTAGTGTGCCTAAGACAACTTGCATAACCCGCAGGCGTGCAAGAATCTGGAGAGGTCTTTATAAGAAGATTCTTTTGACTAAATTCTTCAGTGGCCGTGATTCTGTGACCGCTGATCCATCCAAAAACCTGCGGGTCAGGAGTCAGGACCCAGAAAATCGGTAGCTTGCGATCATCCACGGACGTGGACAGACCTACGTCTAGGAGGCCGAACGTTATCCAGATCGCTCTGGTCACCTGTGGTAAGCACGCCCATCTTGTGGGTGCTCCACAGGTGCGAGAAGACAGATCTGTGATCATGTTCTCTTAGCCCCAAAGGTGAACAGCCTTCAGGCTGACAAAGTTTGCTTTGCACCAAGATGTACCTCCTTGTCCAAAAGAGATGCGTATCAAACTGTTTTGCTAAGTACTAGTAAAAGTGTACAGCGATTTCAGCCAAATAAGCCAAAGTACCTTCCCAAGTTTCTGCAATTGGGGATCACATAATATGTGCTCCCCACCCCGTCCAAGACGTATCTGACACCACTGATGGTGAAGATCTGACAGGTTGGAACTTTGCTCCTCACGACAAGTGCAAGTGGCCGCACCCTCACAATGGGGGCCACCATCTGAAGGTGTGGAGCGGGAGTACTCAGGTGTCCTGGATGGGACCGCAGAGGGTCTAGCCGAAGGAGACGTGGGTCCCTCATGTGAAAGTTGCACATGGGGACTACATCCACCCGACTGACCAAGCGGCCTAGGGGCATCAGCCAGTCTCTCGCCAGTGGCCCTCGCTGGGAGAGGGGGAGATCCGCTATCACCTTCACGACTAGCACTCTCCTCTGTTGGCCATATGCCACTTATGTATAGTCCAGTACATTCGAGGTCTGGAATGGCGTGGAGGGAGGGTCCTTTTTTTCGAGGGAACGATCCGCCACTCTGAAGCCGTAAGACCATCTTCCGTCTGAGAGGTAGATTTAAAAAACGTCCTCCCCACAACTCGCGTAGTTGTAGGGAGGGTCGTTAAAAATACACATTAGTAGCTGCTGGCCGGTGGTACGTGGGAGGCAGCAGCCTTTCCTCCACGGCCTGTGTGAGCCAAGATGGAAGCCTGGATATTGAGGAGTACATGAAGGTAGGAACCATCCTCCCATGGATTAACTCTATCTTTCTCCTTAACTCTATCTTTCCACGCCTGAGCTAGGGTGGGGAGGATGAGAATGACTTAAACTGTCCTCTCCGTCTGTGCACCCTGCTTCTTTCTCGATCCCTGCTCTGGGAACCGCTCGGCCTGTTGAGCATGGTGGAGGAGGCGGGAGTAGAGGGCCGACAAACGGTGCTTCCCTTCTCTGCTCTCGCGGTGTTTTTTTGCAAGTGCCGCTCCTGAGTCACACGTGGTCTTGCCACGCCTCTACGTCTCAGTCATTGCATAGTGTGCAAGTCTGCAGGGGATCACATGGTTAGCTGTCATAGCATGACTCGCAGGTATACCCTGGGTGGAGTTAACCAACCTCTTGCCAAAGCTGCACCTAGGTGCATTCGGGGTATGCCTGGCTACGCTGGCCCCCCTACTTAGGTTGTCAATGTCGTAAAGTGGCGTGATAATTAGGCAACAAATTATAAGGCCATAAACTCCAACAAGCCATAATTATCTCAGGGTTAATGTACATTTTATGCTCTACAGGCCATTAACCCTGGAAAGCTCTTACAACAGTGGAACTGTTGAGCCCTGGCTACACCTGTGGAGAGTATGAGAAGACCGTTGTCTGCGTATAGTGTTAACGTATAAAATAATTGCCGAGATGCTATGCGAGGACCGAGGAGTAACGCAGCAGGTGTGAATGCCCGTGTAACCTCGCGCTGTTAAAGTCTCACGTAAGAGATGTGTCATTAGCCGATCAACATAAACGGTGGGGAGGTAAACTGTCTCTTCGTTACGTTGCTCAGGTGCCCACTGTAGATGCAAGATATTGTATTAGTCTAGGTTGGCTACGATTAAAGTTTGTTAAACCTTACTTAACGAGTTAATTAAGTGGCAGACCATTAATGTATGCAGTATACTATACAGGTCGCTAACTGCGTAAGGCTTTAAGCCTACATGGGTGAGACGGAACTGTGGAAGATGTCAAACATGGTATGAGGCAAGCCACAGCAATTTAGTACACCAGAAAAATGAATCAGATAGATGTGAATCTAAAAAAATTTAAAATCCAAAAAAATGCACGAAAAGTAAACTCTTTATATTCACAGGGGTAGTGTAGAAAACACAAACCACTATGAACTTGGTGTCTGTGGATCTGTGGAGATGAAAAAAAAAGTGAATTCTTTTGGAAAGGAGGCGCCTCAAGGTCTTCCAGTGCCACATAAATCGTGCTCATAAATTAAAAACTTGGTCTTAATTATATGCAAGAAAAGTGAACTCACGATATGTATGGTAATGTACAATAAAATATAGGCTCTCTTGTAATAACTGTAGCTCCTTGCAGCTGGCTAAAGCCGACTCATCACTCACCCTGTGGTGATGTCAACCTCTTGCACATGTGTCAACATCGAAACAAGAAGTTGGCCTAATGCATATGAGAACCTGTACTGCAGACATCCTAACAAGTTAATACCAATGCACAGTATAACGCTAGGCTATCCTCGTGGTAGGGCGGAGGCATGGGGTGAAAAACATATCAACCCAAGGGAATGGGGTCCTCTAAACTAGCACACCAGGTGCTCTAGGGACTAAAACACCCGCCGTGAGAGTGGGACTCTCTCGTTTTAGCTACCTGTTTTATTCAGATGGAAAAAAACACTCCAACTTAAGTGTAACCTTAATGGGGTAAGTTCTGTGAGTCGGGCCTTTCTGTGACCCATGGCCACCTTGTCTTACCTCAAGTGACTTAAAAATGCCAAACAGCGTAACAACCTGCATGGTAGAAGCTGCAAGGAAGAAAATTGTTAGAAAAAGACAAAAATTAACATATATTTTCCGGCTAGTTCCAGCGACAGCAACACGCTGCAAAAAAAGTGAGAATTAGAGGTATTATGGAGGTTAGGGCTGGGCTGGTTACTACGTTTTTTAGGTCGGTTAGAAATGCGTTAGAATCAGGTCATTGGACCAGATTGCATATTTATAGCATGGAAAGTAAAATATATATATATATCTATCTATCTATCTATATATATACACGTATACATATATCTATATATATATATATAAATATATATATATATATATATTTACATATCTATATACATATATATATATATATACATATATATATACACACATAGATATATACACACATATATATATACACACATATATATATATATATACACATATATATACACACATATATACACACATATGTATACACACATATATACACACATATATATATATATATATATATATATATATATATATTTAAAAAGTGCCAATGTAAACAATAGATAACTAAGTAGCTCCATAAGACAATCAGAAGGTTCATTGCAATTCAAATAAAAACAAGTCCAGATTTATTATTAGAACAAGTAGCGAGGTACACTAAGGGTTCAATGGTTGCAAGCCCTCAAAACACATCTGAACAATGCGGTATAGGTTTGTGCTGAGCATGACCTAATCAATTCAATTCAATTTATTATCAATGATTAACATAACAATATAACATACAAGACGCAAGTAAAACTATACATTTAACATACAACACAAATTAAACTAACACTTAGAAATGGTGAATATGAATAGATTAATCATCATAGCGTAAATTATCGGTTCTAAATTTGAATGTTTTGTCTGCAAACAATGCCCTTTTTAACAGCAGAGAAGAGTTATCCGAGTTCCTCAACAAACAAAATCTACTGATTGAAGGATGATGAAAGAAGAACCTCGGTATATACAAGTCTGAATTCAATTAGAAACGACACTCTAACAAACAATGAAAATCATCTTCAATTTTACCTTTACTACATAATGTGGAAAGTCTACTATTAAGGGGGACATTGTCAAACCTTCCAGTATTATTTCTAAACTTAACAAACCACATCACAACTTACAAAATATTGTTCGGTGATAACGTGAATTAAGCTTACTAAGATACGGTTCAAACTACTTTGCTTTCGTAAATTCTTTGTACAAAATAATCTACCCATATTAAATATGGCCCCCGTCCAGTTTTGTTTATTTATGTCAACCAATCTTTGCAAAAGAATGTACAAAAAGCCAGCAACACAGACATTAATTCCTCGATGCACCCAAATCCAAACGTACAAAGAATGGATTTCATCGCAAAAGCCCGCGAGGTAGCGTTGTCATCGGTTACATCATACGTATGTCTATAGCAAATGGAGGTGTACCTATTCTCGGGATGTGGTAGGATAGTAAGCCAATATTTAAATTTTCTGTGTTAAGCGAAACAGGACAAATTACCCCTAACCAGCTCTACCCTACTGAAAGCATAAAAAGGTCTTATAATAGATCGTACTCAGAAAAGAATCACTTGGTCAAGGATGGGGTGATCAACAGAGATATTGAGAAGGAATAAATCTACTGCTCTATTACTATAACAAAATAAAAAAGGTCAAAAGCCAAGAAAAACTGTCTTTTGTTACTGGAAAGGTATAAAACTGCTGAGAATATAATTGATAATGTAATTGTAAGCACCTGCGATTCAATTTGCGGATAAGTTTCGTAATCCTTCGTGGAAAGATGAGACAAAGCTTACCTTTGAGTTTTCCGGGTTGACCTTCTTTGTGTTGATTTCAGGATCTGTTTTCACAACTCTGCTCCACCACTCCATCTGGTTGATCTGACGGAAAGAAAACAAAAAGAAACATATCACAGACTTCTACATTTTGAAGCAATCACATACTAGCATGCTGTTCAGCAACCTTTACATTCTACATTTTGAAGCAATTACATACTAGCATGCTGTTCAGCAACCTTTACATTCTACATTTTGAAGCAATTACATACTAGCATGCTGTTCAGCAACCTTTACATCCTACATTTTGAAGCAATTACATACTAGCATGCTGTTCAGCAACCTTTACACTCTACATTTTGAAGCAATCACATACTAGCATGCTGTTCAGCAACCTTTACATTCTACATTTTGAAGCAATCACATACTAGCATGCTGTTCAGCAACCTTTACATCCTACATTTTGAAGCAATCACATACTAGCATGCTGTTCAGCCATCTTTACATTCTACATTTTGAAGCAATCACATACTAGCGTGCTATTCAGCAACCTTTACATTCTACATTTTGAAGCAATCACATTAGTAACTAGCTTGCTGTTCAGCAACCTTTACATTCTACATTTTGAAGCAATCACATACTAGCATGCTGTTCAGAAACCTTTACATTCTACATTTTGAAGCAATCACATACCAGCATGCTGTTCAGAAATCTTTACATTCTACATTTGGAAGCCATCACATACTAGCATGCTGTTCAGCAACCTTTACATCCTACATTTTGAAGCAATCACACACTAGCGTGCTGTTTAGCAACCTTAACATTCTACATTTTGAAGCAATCGCACACTAGCGTGCTGTTCAGCAACCTTTACATTCTACATTTTGAAGCAATCACATACTAGCATGCTGTTCAGCAACCTTTACATCCTACATTTTGAAGCAATCACACACTAGCGTGCTGTTTAGCAACCTTTACATTCTACATTTTGAAGCAATCGCACACTAGCGTGCTGTTCAGCAACCGTTACATTGTTGTTTTTCACATTCAAAACCTGATGTAGGTTTGGTTTGCTCATGTTTAACGGCACCGCGACAGTCAGAGTCAAATGTGCCAAGAAGAGGGTGTTAAAAAAATATAGTGTAAGAGTTAGGAAAGTGAGGAGATGGAAGGTTTGTAAGGGTGATAAAGGGGAAAGGCTGAAGGTGGGAGAAAAATGTAGGTGAAAAGAAAGGGGTGAGTTGGGTTATGTGTAGAAAGGGAAGGGGGAGAGATTACATGTGGTGGAAGAGCTTGTTGTTGCGGAGGAAGTTGATGTTTGAGGAAGAATTGTTTTCTAATAGGTCCAAGATTGAGGAGAGAAGAGATCTGGTGTAGGGGACAGGTTAAGAAAATATGCTTGATGGAGAGATCGGTGTTGCAAGTGGGGCAGGGGAGCCAGATAAGTGATGGGAGTGAGTAAGAGAGTGGCTGAGGCGGATGCGGGTGTCAACAATGTCTTCCCTGCGGTTGCGACTGTGCAGAGGGGTGTTGGTCCCGACTGGATGTAGGATGGCAACTTTTCTTTGATACACCCAACAGCAATGCTTATTGTAAAGCTAAACAGATGTAAGCAGCACCTAATTTCTTAAGTTCAGGTTGCAAGACTAGGATTCCAAAATTATCAATAGAACATAGGCTTAGGGTAAACAGTCAAAATTAGTCTCGATAGGATGGAACAACAAGAACTTAGGCATTTTAGCAGGCTAGTCCAGAAATTCCATGATTGTTTTAGGGCCATAGTACCGTGTTCCTTTACATGTCTATGACTTTACAGGAATCCAAGGATTCATGGAAAATCAGCTAATACTCCTCAAAAAAAAAAAAAAAAATGATAGAGGAACAAAGAACAATACATTTACAATGGATATCAGAAAGGCCTTCCTATTAACGAATGAATCACAAATTTCAGACTGATTTACTTTGAAGTTACTTTCGTCAACAAATTATGAAATAAATACAAATTGTTCTACCTACTAAACACAACATTTTAATCTTCACAGAACAGAAAGTTTTCTTTTCAAACACACCATTTAAATGTCTTTGAGGGAATATTCCAGTGAATTTTCATTTTTATTTATGTGATCGATAACTAACAAAGAAACAAATTGGGGGAAAAACCATGTTATTAATATACGTTACTCCGTATTATTAGTTCAAAGATTTCACAAGTACATTCAGAATTTTTGGCCCTCAGACCCCTCCAACCCGACACCCTCAGTTTTCTCAAAATCAGGGGTAATCCACACCATTCAACCCGAGAGACTCTTCACAATTCATTGACTAGCAACCAGCTATTGTTACACCATACACAACACAGGGGGTATTCTATACCTTCTTAACTGACAGCATCTTTATTGTCTATTCACAGTTCACTTGTTTGCAACCAGCAACTCTTACACTGTACACAATAGGTCATTCATCTGGGGCTCAAGCCACATAACTGCTGTTCAGTGAAGTGAATCAGATTAGTACTTGGCTAAGCCTAAATATAAATATACATTATATGCTTGGAAGGACTTTGTGCAAAACCCATGAATGATTGATGGACCATTCTTCCTAATAATGGTTATTTCCTTATGTATGTCTAAATGTGACTGGTGGAGTCAGTATCCATAACGCATGTCATAATTGCAGATCCAAGCTAGTTTTTGCATGTATTTGTTTAAAAAATAAATACACATTTCCTAAATTGAGTGTCAGATACATGAACAAATGGGCAAAGTATGATCTTATAAAGTGCATGCAATACTCTCAATTGAAGAAATGTGTATTATTTTTTAAACAAATACATACAAACATTTTGCAATAATTTAGAAAGAAGTTCATTTTCAAAGATATACATAAAAAAATTAATAATCTTTGATCTGCAATTATAACATCACATTTTACACTGCGAAGTTACTTTAAAAAGAACACTTGATAAATCTTTGAAATGTACAAGTTGAATTCTAACTCAGGCCAATATGGCTGATTCTTATTCCCAGTTTCCTTGGCGTACACGGATGAGAGCACACGTCTCCCCCTGGATAGGATACCAGTCAATCACAGATTAACTCACCCGCAGTGCTCGTAAACATTTTACAGCTGAGTGGACTGGAGCAAGTAGAGTAAATTGTGTTGCTCAAGGACACAAATGCAGCTCTCATGACGTGAGTCGAACCCGATAACTTTCGCATATAAGCAAGACTCCTTAACCCTTACTCTACCAGGGCTTTAAAAATAGCGACCCCAATTTCGTAACTTTTTTTTTTATATGCATTTTTGATAACTTTCCTTTCATTTTCTTTCGTTACAAGTTTGGTTGGAATAGATGCTAAGATATTTATCTTTTGAGTAATTAAACCGATTTAAGGAAATATTGGACAAAATTATGCAAATTAGGCAATTTGGGCTAAATTTGGTAAACAAATGGTCAATCTTTGCAGAAGTATATCTTCTTGTCAGTATTGAAAACAGAGATTTGTGTTACATATTTAGATTGTTTTTGAAATTTCCTTTTCAATGATACTAATCTATAATTTTTAGAAAGAAAGAAAAGATGAAAACACATCAAAAATGATAAAAGTCAAACGTCCCCTGAAAGCTGCAGCAGAAAAAAAATTACACAGTGGTCACGGCGAGATTCGAACCCGGAGCGCCCGCACGCTAGTCGCGTACATTTCCTCTGCGCCACGTGGTCGTTCAAATTGGAGAGGTGTAATTTATTTCTTATAGGATAGGTTCTAATTAGAGGGGGGTATGCCTTTATTTATATATCAAATGAAAGGAAATTCAAGCGCTTTCGAAGGGCGGTTCAACAAAACATGCGTGATGTAAGGTTTAGGTTACACGTTTTTTTGAAAAAAACGGGTTAAAAATGGCAGAAATTCATGAAATTTTGAAGAAATTTTTCCGGAACAAGAGATTGGACGTAGGGATTATAAAAATTATACCAGAAACCAATACTATCATGTCTTAGGACTTGCGTGTTTGATTTTGAAGCAAAAATATGATCTTGAAATTATCGTAAGATGTAAAAGAGAAAAATTAAAAAATTAAATTTGTTTTAGGAATTATTGAGTTTTACCCTTTTTCGATGTATTTTTTCTAAAAATTATGTAATATGACCCCTATAAAAAAGTTTCATTTTGTGAAAGAAATATCCGAGTACTTTAAAATGATACCAAGATTACTCTTATAGGACTGTGGTAAAGTCCCGATTTTATTTTTAGAAAAAAATGGTTTGAAAACGGCGATACTATCGCCGCGTGGTAGAGTAAGGGTTAACCACTCTGCACCTCATCCATGTAAAATGTAATAACTCCAAAACAGAAGTAAGATATCAGCATGGTTTTTACAAGAATATGTTTCTTTAATAGTTCTCTGTTACATACATGAAAATGAAAATTAATGGGAATATTCTTTTAAGCAATACAGCTGGGATCTCCCAGGAATCCACTGGGGGCCATTCTCTGGCTGGTCACACATGTAACGTAACAGAGAATGGCCAATAGAGAATGCCCCAGATGCTACTCCTTTATAAAGCTCTTAAATAAAATAATATATGCTTTGTGACGGGACTTTGTACTGCTCATTAATGCCAGATTTGGGAATGGATAGTGTTTCTTTGATGAGGGCTTAACGGCACCACGACAGCTAGGGTCAAATTGTGCCTGAGAGGTCAGTTAGATCATTCTTGAGGTAGGAAGAAAAGGAAACAGGGGGAGATTGAGAAAAACACAAGAACTAAAAGCTAGAAAGCTGGGATCGAGAGAGAAGGTATATGGGTGAAGAAAAACAAAACAAAGAAGAGAGAGAGAGAGGAAGGGGGGGGGGGGAGGACTAAATATGGTTGTAGAGGGAAGCATGATGAAGGAAGGAGATCATTTTATCTGGAGGGTTTTTCTGGAAGAGCTCAGCTATTGAGTTGTTGGGAGCGAGGGAAGTTCTGGGAAGGTTGTACAGGGGGAAAGCAAGGAAACGTGATGGACTGTGAGGGTGCGATGGCAATTGTTGCAGAGGGGTTGGGGGAGCCAATAAGGAGGTGGGAGTGAGTGAGGTGGGTGTGACCTATTGTAAGACGGGTAATATGAACGTTGTCGACATGGGAGAGGTTGTGGATGGTGGGTTTGATCGGAATGGTGGGCTGGATGACGTAAAGTTTGTTATCAATTTGAGAGTCCCAGGTTTGCCAGCAGTCATGAACAAGGGAAGCGATAAGCGGTTTGATGTCAGAAAGGGTTTTGGGAAATGGGGTAGGGGGAGGTTGAGGGCAAGCTTAGCGGCTGCATCAGCCCTGTCATTGCCAGGAATGCCAACATGGCTGGGTATCCATAAGAAAAGAATACTTTTCCTGCAGAGGGTGAGCAAAAGGAGTTTACAGAGGAGGAGGTGGGATGTGGGGTTATCCCATTTAAGATTGAGTAAAGAAGTAAAGACAGCCTTGGAGTCGGAGAAGATGGCAAAGTGGCTAAGCGGAGAGTACTCAATCAAGTTGAGGGCGAGGAGGATGACCCTGGCCTCGGCCAAGAAGATGGACAAGTAGTTGGGAAGCCTGCTACTGAGGGTGATGTCTTGGATGATGGCAGCAGCAGCAGTCTTGTCCCATTCCTTGGAGCCATCAGTATAGATGGAGGTGTAGTTTGAGAGTTGGTCTTTGATTTGGTTGTGGAGGTTGATGAAGAGGTTAGAGTTTTGTGATGAGTGGAGAAGCCCAGTTGGATAGGAGGGAGGGGGGTGGCCCAGGGAAGAAAAGTGGGCCAGGAGAAGGTGCCAAGAGTGGCAGGGTTGATGCCGTGATGGAGGTCTGATTTGATACGTAAGCTCTAGGGAGGGCATAGGGTTTTAGTCCTATCAAAGAGGGTGGAGAAATTGGGGTACCTAATGAGGTTGTAAACAGGGTTCTGGGTGTTGATGAGGAATCTAAAAGCATAGGAGAGGCTTAGCTTTCAACACCTTAGCAGATAGGGGGATACGTTGGCTTCAACATGAAGACTGGTGATAGATAGTGTAAACAGCGTCGTCTCTTATTCACCATTACATTTTCAAAAGAAACAGACACTACTATTTAAAAGCACTATTGGAATGACCTTAATTTTTTATTTTTAAATCACTTTCTTGCTCTCACCTTTTCGATAAAAAGTACAACTTCCCTCTTATCCTCTATTACCCAGCTGCACTCCTCGATCTTGATTTCATTGTACAGCTCTCCATCGATGATTGGAAGCTGGTTTTTAAGACCAGCCTTTAATCGTCTTTTGTGGAGTTCAACGACCACATCTCTACCTTTGAGCGGTATACTAAATGGAATGCGGACCTGTAATTGGAAGTAGAGTTGGAGTAAAGACAAACATCAATAACAAGAGGTTCCGAGATTTGTTTTGATTAACCAGCCTAATAACAACTGAGGTTGAAAAATATGACTGATGTAAAAACTTGAATAATATGCTGATGAGGCATAAAAGGGAAAAATAAAAGCAGCTCAGAAGAAGAAAATGTAGTAGGACTATGACTGATTTCCAGAAAGTTTGATAATCAGTATGGTACAACCTTGAAGTAAAAATATGTTCAAGAATTGCTAATTACCTCTTTGATTATAAAATTTACAGTCATGAAAATGATACAATTTTATATTACAATTCAGACAAATTTACCCCGCTAAGCGTAGCGGGGAGTTATTTCCATGCTATAATATGCAATCTGGTCACACGACCTGTTAACCATACGAGAGGGGAGGCGAGTGGATGCATGGAAGGTAAGTATAACTCAGTAAATATCCCCCTCGCCACGCTTAGCGGGTAAATTTACTTCAAGTTATACCTTACCTTCCATGCTATAATATGCAATCAGATTGCAACCGAGGATAGGAAGGAAGGGAGTTCAGATCGCCGCATTTTTTTTTTTTTTTTTTTTTTTTTTTTTTAATGGCTGGTACGAAAACTCACACGAACCGAATCCCATTTAAAGGACGAAATTCCTTCGCCTCGGAAGGATGAAAGACCTCAAGAGTGGGAAGAACTAAAACATAGTAAACCACGGCGAGGTACAGTCAAACCGAACAAGGCACCATTCATTGACAGTAACGGAGGCAAACCTCGAAAGAACCTGAGCCAAAAGCCCAGAAAAACAAGCCAACCGGAAGAGCGTTTGGACACAATTACAGCAAAGTGTCCACAAAAACGCCACAAGCCACACCGGATTCGGCCCACGAGACAGAACCGGCGAGGAAACTACGATTGGGAACGCGTGTACCAACGAAACGAATTAAAGAAATCCCGGACAAGGGAAAATTCGTTAGCGCATAACGCGTAAGAGCTAAAGTTAGCGGGGAACATGAACGCCGAAAAGTGAGTCAGACCAAAAACAAGAGAAAAACCGCAAAGCGTTTTCTCGAACGGCGCACGAGATCCCGTGAAAAGAGGTTATGCCCCGAACCCGAGTGCATACCGCGCCGTTCTATGAACAGTTCAGACTACTTTAAAAGAAAGCCACTGGATGATCTATCGGAGGAAAATGTCACATGACACTACGAAGAGATCTCCCAGAACTTACCAGTGGTCGCGAGTCAAAGACCGTGAGACCCCACTGGAAAAACCCTGGTGGATAGCTGCAAGTTATCCCAGAGCTCATGAAGGAACTAAGCTTGAGAGAGGGCCCACCTCCACAACGGGAGGGGTGAACAACCCCTCAGAAAAGCCATGCTACGTGCCGAGGAAAGGCGGGCCGAGGCCACACCATCAAACGGCGCCCGGGACTGAGATGCAGTCCGCCGGAGCCCGGAAAGAGACAAAATCGCCCCTGACCCGAGGCTCGTGACGTGAAGCCTGCAAGGTCTTGAGCAGCCAAAGTTCGCCCCTGCGCCGAGGCGAAAAAAGGGCAAGTACCCGCCCAAGTTTCCGACAGAAGGGGTCACAAGAAAAGTGCCCCGACCTTGATCAAGAAGCCCCGCCGGCACCGACGGTGATATCTGACGGGTGAAAACTTCGTTCCTTACCCCAGGTGGGAGCACCGCACCACCACCAAAGGGGGTAACCACCGACTGAACGTGTAAAGCGGAGGGACTGAACGACACCATCCGCAGTCCAGAAAAAACTGCCGACCCTGAGCAAAGGTTGTTGAAAACGACTGACCAAAAATCAAAGGCTAGCGAAACAAAAGGCAGGCCGTTAATATAAAACGAATACAAGAAGGGCTGCCAACCGTAAGGCCATGTAGCTGTGAGACGGCATGGGTCGTAAGACCGCGGAGCCGCATACAACATAGTCGACGGCACCAAGCCGGGTCCGAAAACTGTAGCAGTTGCGGGATCGCGAGCTCAGGCCACGCCTATCAACAGCGAAACTTGTCGAAGAAGTTGACTGGAGAAAGTGTTAACGCATTTCACGATAGTAAGAACCTTGAAACCGCGGAGCCTACGGCTACGGGCGCGAGAAAACGAATACCGTATGTCTGTACGGGCAGTTAAGTAACAGGCCGAAACCGCAAGGAAGCAGCTGTAAGGTGTTAAAGTATGGAATGAACCATACGTGCCGTTGTTGGTAATAGCTACCCCAAACGTAAGGTTGTCTATCAAAAGGCCACCTATGGTCAAGAAAAATATCCTTCATGGAGGTAATATTGACAAGTCGGGGTAACGTACTACGCCAACCGTATGAGTCATAAACCCCAGCACTGGGGTAGAAATCACGAAAGAGGTGACGCCCTGTGTATACACGGACGTTAAACACCCTGCACCACGGAGCTGAAAAGCGCGTGGCTACTGGGGGGGACTTTCGCGTACAAAGTATGCAACCCGTTAAGTATTATAGATCCGTTATGGGTCTACAAAGGCGTCAGCATGACAAGTAAAAACCACGAGTCCTCCGCCAACTATGTCTCTGTGCACCACGGAGCAAAAAGCTCGTGGGCTACGCGAGGGGACAACTGGTACTGGTGCGTGTCCCGAACGTAGTAGCTATCAGTACAAAAGGACCGTCGAGGTCCACGATAGCGTGAACGCATTTGCTACACCTGTAACATGAGTCGTTATCTCATTATACCTCTATTCACCACGGGCCACCGAGTAAGTGGCTACGCGTAGGGAAGATGTACGCAGTACGCGTTCCCGTTGAGAATAGTTAAAATATATATACTGAGGCCGTAAGATACGGAGGAGTTCACGTGCCACGCAAGCTATACGAGTCGTAAACTGAGTTTGTTTCATCACGGAGCTACGAAACCGGTAGCTGCGTGGGGAAGAGGGGACTACCGTCATACTCAGTACATGTCCCTGTAAGAGAAACGGCCGCGGAACTCAGTAGTTCATGGCTACTGGTCCTCTACCACACAGCCGCTGCTGGTATAGGCCGTTAACTCCGTTTGTATAAAATCACCACGGAGCCCGCCGGTGGCTACGCATGGGGGCGGCTACGCGTGGGGACTGCCGTCGAACGCTAAAAACGCCCCAGCAAGAAAAACGACCGCGGAACACTGCAACACGTGGCTAACGGTCGCAATATCCCGAAGTTCCGTTACCGGGTTTATGGTACGTTGTACGTCAAACCGCGTTAATATCTGTAGAATGTGAGCGAAGGTCGTTCGACGCAAGAATCACATTCAGAGTAGTTTCAACGGTCGTGGAACTACGTAACACGGAGGGAATAGCTCGTGATGGTATGCCTCCGTAAAGAAGGAAATCTTATCACCCGAGCGCCAGGCCTCGAAAACCGAGCAAGCGCTAACACGCGACGCATCCTGGGAGCGTGACGCATACCGACAGACGGGACTCGTCCTCGTGTCCAGGAACTGGTGAAAACTATGCGGAACCGTGGACGTTCAACGCGAAAATCTCACCAAGTCAGCTCACACGGACGCGGAGATCTCGAAACTAACGGGTGTGACGTATGTTGTACGTTACCTTGCTGTAGAACTAAGCAGCACTACAGACCCGAACGTCATCCCATGCCCCGGACGGAGCCGCAAGTTGTGTTACGGACCTTACGGGCCGTAAAAACAAGCCGTGGGGGCCGTATGGAACCGACATCGAGCCGCACGGACCCTAATGGACCCGCAAGTAATCCAATGGCTCTACAACTAGCTGTAAAAAGGGAACTAACTCACGTAAGACCCGTAGGGCGCCGCCTCTTGTGGGCCTACCGGTCCCATCGCGGAACCGAGGACCACAGCGATGTACACGGGTTTGAACATGTCGATAACACCAAAGCGCAACCTAAGAAGCGTTTACATACGCGACGATCGCAGGACAGTCAAGGCGCCAGAACGCACCGACACTAGGGACCTGCCCGTCGTCGGCCGATGATATAGGCGCAAAACATCGCGGAACTGTGACGTTCAACGCGAAATCCTACAGAGGCAGTTCACACGGCCGTGGAACAGCGTAGCTATGACCAAGTAGCTTCCTAGCTAGCGAACTCAACCGGGTTCATCGCAGTGTACGTTATCCCGCTGCAAAAACTCTGAAGTCGCAGGCCCGCACGGTCTAAAAAAGCGTTTGCACGCTATGCATAGCGGGACCTCTGAGGTGCGTAACGCATCGGCGCCGGAGGTCTGTCCTCCGTGCCTCACGATACTGGTGAAAGTAATTGCGGAAATGTAACGTTCAACGCGGATAATCGTATTAATGGTGTTCACGTGATCGTGGAACTGCGTAGCTAATGGCCACAGAACCATGAATAGAATAGCTCTCACGGCGCTATACTACTTGTGAAGATTATCACTTGTCACCTGGCCACATAGCTCGTAGCTAGCGGGAGCATATCCGGGTAAATCGTGACGTGTACGATATCCCGTTACAAAACTACGGAGCCGCACGCATCCGAACACCGGAGCCGCACACTCTCGGTCGCACCTTGAAAAATACCGGTCGCGGTGGAGTCTGTGCTCCGACCACGCCGCTTGAACCCAATCGCTGCAAAGAGTACCACGAATGGACTCGCAGCATAATCTGCACGCAGCGTAACGCGTGAGATGGATGTGACCGAGCGTAAATCAAAGAAGCGTTAGCACGCCACGCCGGGACATCAAGGGTGTGTAGAGCATCGATGCCCGAAGACCTGTCCTCCATGTCCATGATACTGGTGAAAATAATTATGGAACGGTAATGTTCAACAGACAATCTTAATTGCGTTTGCACGAAGTCGTGGAACTGCGTAGCTAATGGCTACGGGACCAAGAAGAAAATAGCTGTCGTGATGCTATACTTCTTGTAAAGAAAGTCATCTGTCACCTGACCACGAGCGTAGTAGCTAGTGGGCGATAATCGGGTGAACCGCATACAGTGTACGTTATCCCATTAAAGATAAGTTCCGCTCACTGGAGCCGCCCAATGGAAGCGAAAGGACCGTAAACGCGAACGTGGAATCGTATGGAACCGTACGGACCCGTAAACACGGGCCGCGGAACCGTCCAATGGAACCGTACGGACCTGTAAAACACGGATTGTGGAACCGTACGGACCCGTAAACATGGGCTGTGGAACCGTATAACTGTCGTAGCCGTTGGCTACGGGACCAAGAAGAAAAATAGCTGTCTCAATGCTATACTTCCGGATTAACCGTACGGTGTACGTCTTTCAAGAAGCGCTCCGCTGAGAGTGGGCGGCGGCCCCGCCTCCCTGGCTTTGGACCTGGGTGGCGGTGGGGAGACAAAGAGGGCCTATCAGACCGTCGCTTCTCCACTTTCTCCGCCGCTCTTTGAAAGTACCGGTCGCGGTGGAGTCTGTGCTCCGACCACGCCGCTAGATCCCAATCGCTGCAAAGAGTACAGGGATTTGACTCGCAGCATAATCTGCACGCGTAACACGTGAGATGGATGTCACCGGAGCGTAATTTAAAGAAGCGTTTGCACGCTACGCATCACGGGACATCCTGGGTGTGTAAAAACATCGACACTCGGGGACCTGTCCTTCATGTCCATAATACTGGTGAAAATAAATACGGAACTTGTAAAGTTCAACGTACAGTCTTAATTGCGTTCACACGAGCCGTGGAACTGCATAGCTAATGGCTACGGGACCAAGAAGAAAAATAACTGTCAATGCTATACTTCTTGTCAAGAATGTCACCTGTCACCTGACCACGTGCTTGTAGCTAGTGGGCGTATAACCGGATTAAACCGTATGATGTACGTTAACCCGTTAAATACGGACCCGTGTAAACACGGGCGCGGAACCGCGTCAATGGAACCGTCCGCCCGTAACAACGGGCCGCGGAACCGCCCAATGGAACCGCCCGCCCCGTAACAACGGGCCGCTGAACCGTATGGATCCTGGAACCGTATGGATCCGTCCCCGAACCGCACAATGCCGCACATAGGGCTGCGGAACCGTCAGGGGCGGTCCAACGGAACCGTATGGATCACGGAACCGTCCCCAATGGAACCGTCCGCAAGCCCGCGCACAACGGGTCGCGGAACCGGGACTGTCCGGAACCGTATGGAACCGCCCCCGGATTCGCACAATGCCCGCGCAATAGGGCTGCGGAATCGTCGGGGACTGTCCAATGGAACCGTCCCCGGACTCGCAGCAAGCCCGCGCAATAGGGCTGCGGAATCGTCGGGGACTGTCCAATGGAACCGTTTGGAACCGTGTTTACTACAACTTAGGCGACGCGTTAACGCCCCTAAGAGGTTATCTCTCTCTCTCTCTTACCGTTACGCTCTGGCGCAACGCCTCTAAGAGCGTAACCTTCTCAGTAAATTTCTTTTATATCTGAAAAGAGAAGAACATATATCCATGCGTACATACACAAATACGGCAAAGTAAGTATGATCTTACGGACACGCTAAAGAGAGACGAGGCCTAGCAGTCTAAACAGAACATCAAAACTCTCTTAAACAGAAAAATTCTTCACTGTAAAATAAATTTCTTAAGAGAAGAACGTATGTCCATGCGTACAAACCTAAATACGGCAAAGTAACTATGATCCTACGGACACGCTAAAGAGAGACGAGGCATAGCATTCTAAACAGAACAACAACACTTGCTTTAACAGAAAAAAATTTTAAACGAAAAAAAATTCTATCTGAAAAACTTTAGAAACCCGAGAAAACGCATCCAACGTAATGACTTTACTAGCGCCGGGGTAGCGTGGGAAACACCAACCACTGTGTACTTGAGGTCTGTAAAGATAAAAAGGAAAAATTACTTTCCCTGTAATTAGGTCGACAGAGAGACCCACCCACGGTCTCTCCGACACCCCAATCTCAATCCTGAAAATTAAATACTTTATCTTAAATCTGTGTAAGAAAAATAAAAATATTCATATGCTGCTAACGTGAAAACGAACATAAGCTCGCTTGTAACAACTGTAGCTCCCTAGAGTTGTTACAGGGCGACCCCACATTTACCCAGCGGTGACTACGACCCAATGCGCATGCGCCAAAATCGAAAAAGGAAATTAGCCTAATGCATACGAGAAGGTGTACTAAAATATCCTAACGTGCTAAACACTATACATAGTATAACGCTAGGGTCACCTCGAGGCGGGTGGGGCTAAGGGAGAAAAAGACTAATTCCCGGGGCGAGAGGTCCCCTAGACAGGCACAACCTGTGCTCTAGGACCTAAAACACCCACCACGAGAGTAGGACGCTCTCGAACTAGCCACTCGCTATGTACGAATGGAGACAAAAACCCGCTATCCTAAGTGTAGGCTACACGGGTAAAGTCGTGTAGGTCGGCCGAAGAAATCTCGGACCATGGCTACCTCACCCTTCTCTCGGAAGACTTGAAAAGGCGAGCCAGATGAGAACGGGCAGCGTAAAACCCTTCAGGTAGAAGCTGCCGAAGAGAAAAGAGTTAGAAAGGTTAATTAAAAATAAAATAAAAATGACCAGTTTTCAGCGATGTTAGTGACAACAACGCGCTGAAAAAGAGTGAGGTGGTACAGAGGTATTATGGAGGTCAGGGCTTGGCTGGTTACTGCGTTTTTTAGGTTTGGTTAGAAGTGCGTTAGAATCAGGTCGTGTGACCAGATTGCATATTATAGCATGGAAGGTAAGGTATAACTTGAAGTAAATTGGAAAATTTAGAAACATGTTTAGGAAAAGATAGAAAACTAAGATTCAAAATTCTGAAAATATAGGAATATGACCTGAATATGCTTCACGAGTCAAAGTATAATGTCTTTGTAGGGTATACTTGGCAATGTATATAAATATCTAACTTTTATCAATCTATTTTTCTAGCAGGTTTTACTAATAAAAAAGGATGATAAATTTTAATGAAATACATCAACTTTGTGAGAGAATGTGTTGCTATGATGTCATACTGAGCCTTTTCCTATTCATTTATTGGCATTTTTTGTGAACCTTAGAATTTGAATATCTCCTGGTAGGAATAACATATCAACATGATTTTTGTACTGAATTACAAAAAACATGGCAATATTCCTTTCAAAACATGGGGACTATTCCTTTAAAACCATGGGAGTATTCCTTTAAAAACATGAGAATATTCCTTTAAAAACATGAGAATATTCCTTTAAAAACATAAAAATATTCCTTTAAAAAACCTGGAAATATTCCTTTAAAAACCATGAGAATATTCCTTTAAAAACATGAGAATATTCCTTTATATTCCTTTAAAAAACCTGGAAATATTCCTTTAAAACCATGGGAGTTATCCTTTAAAAACATGAGAATATTCCTTTAAAAAACCTGGGAATATTCCTTTAAAACCATGGGAGTATTCCTTTAAAACCATGGGAATATTCCTTTAAAAACATGAGAATATTCCTTTAAAAACATGGAAATATTCCTTTAAAAAACATGGGATAATTCCTTTAAAAACATGGGAATATTTCTTTAAAAACATGGGAATATTCCTTTAAAACATGGGAATATTCCTTTAAAAACATGGAATATTCCTTTAAAAACATGGGAATATTCCTTTAAAAACATGGAATATTCCTTTAAAAACATGGAATATTCCTTTAAAAACATGGAATATTCCTTTAAAAACATGGGAATATTCCTTTAAAAACATGGAATATTCCTTTAACATCTACTTCTATGGCTGCCTAAAGTGAAGACAAGATTTAGTCATTGAGGAAATCAATATGTGACAAAAAGTTTATTGAGCCGACCCCTTCCTCCGAGAAGTCTTGCTTGTGGATAAATATTCTGCTCACCTCTATATCACCTAGTGTCTGTGTCCAACTGTAGTTGGGAAGGTCGGCTCCATTTCCTACATTTGGTTTCAGTTTTCCTTTGGCGTCCTCATCTTCTTCATCTGAATCAATCTGAAAAAATACATTGATTGATTGACTGATTGGTTGACTGACTGATTGATGGATTAATTTATTGACGACCAATTAATTCTTAGTCAGTTAACAACACATTCCAGATTGAACCATGAAATCTGCTAATAAACCGATCTCCCACACAACATTTTGCAAATTTGTATCAACAATAATCTCTCATTCATCCAAAATATCTCCGTCATACATACTGTCCAACCGTATGTTGAAACCCTGTTTCAGGCCTAAAGCAAGCAAAGGTCAATAATAGACTAGAACTGTCGGAAAGATAGTATGCTTGACTATTCAAAGCTAGCGTAGATAATGGACTTGTGGAGGGACGTACTGGCAATTGGGGCTAGTCAAGAAGGTTATTTCAGATTACATGAGCTTTCAAGGGTGCAATTTCTTTTCCTTTGTTTCCATTTTACAAAAAAAAAACCCAAGGTTACTATCTCTCCCAGGAACTCAGAAATAATATGAAAGCAATCTTTATAAATGAAATGCCTCTTTTCATTATATCTATTGAGTCACAAAGAAAAGAGAGACCCATGAATAATTGTGGCATGATGCAAATATTTGTTCAATCATTTACTTACCAAACTACCACCCTGTCCTACATGCCAATCCATCCTACCCCACATGCCAATCCATCCTACCCCACATGCCAACCCACCCTGCCACACATGTTAACCACCCAACAATAATTTTGGCTGCTATTTTTCATTATATAATTCATCTGAAGTCCAAATGACAACCCACAACATGTCCCACATGCCATTTCACCTTGTCCAACATGCCAATTTGCCAACCCATCCTGACCAACATGCCAACCCACCCTGTCCTACATGCCATACCATTTTCTATCCCACATGCCATCCCACCCTACCCTACAATACAATTCCATATACATATTTTATTTACTTTTTCATTCATTCCAAGACTAATATCTTAAGTGTTAATCATGTCAGGAATGTCAATACTATGACAAACTCCTTGAGAAATCTTTTGTTTACTTTTTCATTCATCCCAAGACTATTATCTTAAGTGTTATTCATGTCAGGATTTCATTATCAAACTCGTCCAAAAACGTAAACCAAGAAACAAAACAAAACTTTAAAACGGACAACAACACCAGGGGTAGTAGAATAGCTATACTATTCTTTCAAAAAGTCGAGCTGAAAAATCTTACACAAGTACACCCATAACATAAATACATAAATTACAAATATTGTCAGGGGTCAAAATTTTTATTTTTACCCACTGTTTCTCAGGACAGTTCTTTCTCAAATAATACTCTTGCGGATCTTGCAATTTCAGTTCATGATACATAGATAATACATCATTAATCTCTTAACTGCCACAGCAGTTGATAAAGTGTTCTGATTCAAAGGGTTAATTATACACTGACTGGGTTATAATTACTAATGTAATGAAGATTCACGTTTAAAGTCAGTTAAGAATCATCTTAAGTCGCATTTGATGATCACACAGTGTCACCCCAAAAGATTGTGCTCTCACTTTCTGGTCACAAATTATGTTCTCACTTCTCTAGTCACCAAAGCTTTCAATTTTGAGTCACAAATTATCCTCTCACTTTCTGTTCACAAATTATCCTCTCACTTTCTGTTCACAAATTATCCTCTCACTTTTCTGTTCACAAATTGTACTCTCACTTTCTGGTCACAAATTGTACTCTCACTTTCTGGTCACAAATTAGGTTCTTACTTCTCTAGTCACAAAATATGCTCTTATTTTCTGGTCACAAATTATGTTCTCACTTCTCTATTCACAAAATATAATCTTACTTTCTGGTCACAAATTATACTCTCACTTTCTGGTCACAAATTATACTCTCACATTCTGGTCACAAATTATACTCTCACTTTCTGGTCACAAATTATACTCTCACTTTCTGGTCACAAATTATGTTCTCACTTCTCTAGTCACAAAATATGCTCTTACTTTCTGGTCACAAATTATGTTCTCACTTCTCTAGTCACAAAATATGCTCTTACTTTCTAGTCACAAATTGTACTCTCACTTTCTGGTCACAAATTATGCTTTCACTTCTCTAGTAACTCAATTTTGAGTCACAAATTATTCTCTCACTTTTGAGTCACAAATATAATTATACTCTCACTTTCTGGTCACAAATTATGTTCTCACTTTTCTATTCACAAAATATGCTCTTACTTTCTGGTCACAAATTATACTTTTACTTTCTGTTCACAAATTATCCTCTCACTTTCTGTTCACAAATTATACTCTCACTTTCTGGTCACAAATTATACTCTCACTTTCTGGTCACAAATAAGGTTCTCACTTCTCTAGTCACAAAATATGCTCTTTTTCTGGTCACAAATTATGTTCTCACTTCTCTATTCACAAAATACTTTCTGCTCTTACTTTCTGGCTCTTTCTGGTCACAAATTATGTTCTCACTTTCTGGTCACAAATTATACTCTCACTTTCTGGTCACAAATTTATACATTCTGGTCACTTTCTGGTCACAAATTATACTCTCACTTTCTGGTCACAAATTATGTTCTCACTTCTTTAGTCACAAAATATGCTCTTACTTTCTGGTCACAAATTATGTTCTCACTTCTCTAGTCACAAAATATGCTCTTACTTTCTGGTCAAATTATACTCTCACTTTCTGGTCACAAATTAGGCTTTCACTTCTCTAGTAACTCAATTTTGAGTCACAAATTATTCTCTCACTTTTGAGTCACAAATATAATTATACTCTCACTTTCTGGTCACAAATTATGTTCTCACTTCTCTATTCACAAAATATGCTCTTACTTTCTGGTCACAAATTATACTCTCACTTTCTGGTCACAAATTATACTCTCACTTTCTGGTCACAAATTATACTCTCACTTTCTGGTCACAAATTATGTTCTCACTTCACTAGTCACAAAATATGCTCTTACTTTCTGGTCACAAATTATGTTCTCACTTCTCTAGTCACAAAATATGCTCTTACTTTCTGGTCACAAATTATACTCTCACTTTCTGGTCACAAATTAGGCTTTCACTTCTCTAGTAACTCAATTTTGAGTCACAAATTATTCTCTCACTTTTGAGTCACAAATATAATTATACTCTCACTTTCTGGTCACAAATTATGTTCTCACTTCTCTATTCACAAAATATGCTCTTACTTTCTGGTCACAAATTATACTCTCACTTTCTGGTCACAAATTATACTCTCACTTCTGGTCACAAATTATACTCTCACTTTCTGGTCACAAATTAAGGTTCTCACTTCTCTAGTCACAAAATATGCTCTTATTTTCTGGTTACAAATTATGTTCTCACTTCTCTATTCACAAAATATGATCTCACTTTCTGGTCACAAATTATACTCTCACTTTCTGGTCACAAATTATACTCTCACTTTCTGGTCACAAATTATACTCTCACTTTCTGGTCACAAATTAGGTTCTCACTTCTCTAGTCACAAAATATGCTCTTACTTTCTGGTCACAAATTATGTTCTCACTTCTCTATTCACAAAATATGCTCTTACTTTCTGGTCACAAATTGTACTCTCACTTTCTGGTCACAAATTATACTCTCACTTTCTGGTCACAAATTATACTCTCACTTTCTGGTCACAAATTAGGTTCTCACTTCTCTAGTCACAAAATATGCTCTTACTTTCTGGTCACAAATTATGTTCTCACTTCTCTATTCACAAAATATGCTCTTACTTTCTGGTCACAAATTGTACTCTCACTTTCTGGTCACAATTATACTCTCACTTTCTGGTCACAAATTATACTCTCACTTTCTGGTCACAAATTATGTTCTCACTTCTCTAGTCACAAAATATGCTCTTACTTTCTGGTCACAAATTATGTTCTTCTCTAGTCACAAAATATGCTCTTACTTTCTGGTCACAAATTATACTCTCACTTTCTGGTCACAAATTATGCTTTCACTTCTCTAGTAACTCAATTTTAAGTCACAAACTATTCTCTCACTTTTGAGTCACAAATATAATTATACTCTCACTTTCTGGTCACAAATTATGTTCTCACTTCTCTAGTCACAAAATATGCTCTTACTTTCTGGTCACAAATTATACTTTCACTTTCTGGTCACAAATTATGTTCTCACTTCTCTGGTCACAAAATAAATTACTTTCTGGTTCTTTTGAGTCAAATATAATTATACTCTCACTTTCTGGTCACAAATTATGTTCTCACTTCTCTCTCACATTCTGGTTACAAAATATGCTCTCACTTCACTAGTCACAAATTATGCTCTTACTTTATGGTCACAAATTATACTCTCACTTCTCTAGTCACAAATTATGCTCTTACTTTCTGGTTACAAATTGTACTCTTACTTTCTGGTCACAAATCATGCTCACAATTTTTAGTCACAAATTATGCTTTCTCCTTCTCATATTTTGACTTACTTTGCTCTCTGGTTTCTTTTCACTTGTTGCTTTGCTAGCTGTTTTCTCTTTGCTTTTTTCATTAGTTGCAGCTGGCGATTTCTTCTTCTACAAAAGAATGAAAAAGATTAAAGTTACTGAGGAGGAAGGTAGCTCAGTCAACTGAGCATACGACTGAGATGCTGGAGGTTCCAGGTTTGAGTCCAAGGCAATTTAACCAGTGATTTATCCACAGATATGCAGAACAATTTACGTTGATATTAAGCACAGATGTTTGTCTTCTGTATCACACCTTCTACCCCACCCGACCTTTGTGAAAAGTGGCCAATGGTTGGGTGGCGCTCACCATCTTTCGGAGAACACGTAAAGCCGTTGGTCCCGATTGTGGGAGTTTCACCTCCTGCCTGGTTCTCTGAACACTTCTCGAAAAGAGCAGGGTGTTAACCCGGTGTTCATCCACTTTCCATTCTGGCAAATTCATCGGGTACATACTGAAAACAAGTCATTGTGACTTACGTGTGCTTTCCCTGGCATATGCCAAAATGTTAAATACAAAATACAACACTTATTTTTTAATATTCAGGACTTGGTTCTTTGCAATAACCTTTCGTGAAACAACATTTTCATTGTAATATTTTGTGGCCATGCTTACGTACCCTAGCACAAAATGTGATGGAAGTCATGCTTGTTATCCTTGCATTCGTCATCTTTGCAAATAGCTAATAATTTATAATAAAACCCCAACATTTATTTAGCCATTGGGAGAACACTTTTGAGGAATATAAGTGATATCACTTCTAGTCCATTAAAGTTTAGTCATACTGTTACATGCAACCTTTCACAAGAAATCAAGGACATTCGAATGAGTGTCAAAAATTGCACAATAACACTATCATTCAATAATTGGTGGCGCAGTTCCAGAAAATTCCAGGATAATTTCATACTGACACAATTTTCCAGAATTGGAACATTACAATTTAACAAGAATACTATACTTCTAAATATATAATCGACAACATCATTAAGGACTGCGCCAGCTACGCCTGTTTCTATGAATAGAACTTGAGAATTATCTATATAAGCAGCTGTTTTTAAGACAATCAGCAAGGTTTCATAAATCAACAATTAAATTTGTGCTCTTATGACGAGAATTGAATAATGTGCCGTTAACTGCCTCTTTGTAGATTATCAATCAGTCATACACATTTTAACTTTTGCTTGAGGTAAGAGATTTCTCTGCCTTAAACTGTCTGCCGAAATTATATCACTTCACTGTTAAAGTGGATCTACAGCTGCTTAAGTCGATCAATGAGCTCAAACCTTACTGACTTAAAACTGTAAGAGAAAACATCACATTATTATGTGCAAAAAACATGGGATTATTCCATTAACATTGACCACTTGAAGGTTTATGAGTATTATGAAATTGAAATTTTTTTGAATATATAAGTCATACTTTACACCCTTTTGATCACTGTATTGATAAGCCCAATCTGGTATCATCAAGTAGCTCTTCACTAATTGATAATATTTTTACCAATGTACATGTTCCGTTTAAGAAAAGTAGTATGATTTTAAGTGATGTATCTGATCATTAAGAGGTGCAGTGGCCCAGTGGTTAAGGAGTCATGCTCGTATTCAAAAGGTTTTCGGGTTCAATTACCGTTGCGAGCGCTGCATAGTGTCCTTGAGCAAGACATTTTACTCTACTTGCTTCAGTCCACACAGCTGTAAAAATGAGTACCAGTACTGCTGGGGAGTTAATCTGCAATGGACTGGCGTCTCGTCTAGGGGGAGTCATGTACTTTCATCCGCTTGCGCCATGGAAACCGAGGATAAGCGCCGGCTCTATGAGCCTAATGGCTCGATGGAATTAGCTTTTTTATACAATCATTACCCAATAGTTTTAGTGTGTAATTCTATCCACTCCCCAAGCCCATCAATTAATAATTTGAAGTGTAATACTAGCCACAATAATATTTCCCGCCTGATCAATTAATTAGAACGTTTAAATTGGGATAACGTTATGTTTGATAATTCTCCCGAATCTGCCTACAATTTCTTCCTGGGTATATTCCTTCATGTTTTTATTGTTGTTCCCCCCCCCTCCCCACTAAAACCAAATCTGATGAAAACTAAATCTCTGTGGATATCAAAAGGTATTTTGAAATCAATTCATCATAAAAATAAGCTCTTCAAAAAAAAAACTTAAAGGATTAGTTCAATGGTCAAGCATGTCCTTATATAAAAAAAGAATTAAAAAAAAAAAAAATGGTGAAGAAAGCATTTAAAAATCTTATTCCATTAAAGGATTAGTTCAGTGGTCAAGCATGTCTTTCTTACACGAAAGAGGTCTTCAAAAGAAACAAAATGGTGAAGATAAAAAGGATGGACATACTTGACCAATCAATATAAGATGGACATACTTGACCACTTAACTAATCCTTTAATCCTTCTCCATATCATAAAAGTACTTATAACAATTATAAAATTATCCTTACTGATACCATTAGAAAGGCGAAGAAAATGTATTATGAAATCTAATTTCAAATCAATAAAAACAACAGCGCCAAACTTTGGAAGATTTTAAATAGTATTCTTAATAAAGGTTGTAATAAAAATGTCAATAAATTATTCTTATCTGAAAATAGTCTTACAAAGTCGTCTTGCAAATAATTTTAACAAGTATCTCTGCAGTTGCTAAATCATTGGCGGACAATCTACCGTCAGTAAACATTGATCCTTTAAACTATGTTAACAGTTCAGTTAAAGATTCGTTTTTCATTTATCCTACTTCCGCTGAAGAAGTCTCGCTCATTGTTTCAAAAATGAAACAAAGTAAGAGTTACCGTTGGGATGAGATTAGTAATGATACTCTTTAAACGTATTAATCATGTTATTTTAATACTCCTGTCACATATTATTGTATTAATCTTTCCTTGACTACGGGCATTTACCCTTCAGAACTAAAAGTTGCCAAAATTATTCCACATTTCAAGGCGGGTGATGTCCAATATTTCTCTAATTATCATCCCATCTCTACTTTACCCTCAATTGTTTTAAATCATTGAATGTCTTGTTTATTACCGGCTTTATAATTTTATCTCTAAATATGACATTTTATACAATAATCAATTTGATTTTTGTAGTGATCATGCAACTTATATGGCTGCCCCAACTCTCACTGACAAAATTGTCTAAGGTTTAGACAATAAATCTACTACTGCTGCTTTATTTCTCGATCTTTCTAAAGCTTTTGATACTATTGATCATTCTATTTTATTAAATAACCTATTCATTTACAGTATAAGAGGAACTGCTCATAACTGGTTTAAAAGTTATCTTAGTTTGTTTGTTTGTTGAGGGCTTAACGGCACTACGACAACGAGGGTCAAATTGTGCCCGAGGTCAGATCATTTTAGAGATTGGAAGTAAAGAAAACAGGGAGAGAATGAGAGAAATCAAAGAACAAAAAGTCAGAAAGCTGGGATCGAGAGAGGAGGTGCATGGGTGAAATAAAAACAAAGTAGAGAGAGGGGTGGAAGAGGAGAATTATATATGGTTGTGGAGGGAAGCATGATGAAGGAAGGAGATAATTTTATCCGGAGGATTTTTCTAGAAGAACTCAGCAATTGAGTTGTGGGGAGCGAGGGAAGCTCTGGGAAGGTTGTACAGGGGGCAAGCAAGGAGAACGTGATAGATTGTGAAGGGTGCAATGGCAATTGTTGCAGAGGGCTTGGGGGGAGCCAATAAGGAGGTGGGAGTAAGTGAGGTTGTAATCGACCTCATTTTGTTTATTATAATGGTGTCAAGTCATCTAATCATTTTTGTAATATGGGTGTTCAGCAAGGTTATATTTTAGGACCCTTATTATTTCTTATATCCATAAATGATATGTACATGTCTACATCTAAGATGAATTTCCTGTTATTTGCTGATAACACAACTGCATTTTTGCAAGGTCCTTCTGTAGAGGCTGTCTTACCAAATGTTACACATGAATTCTCCCATATTTCTAATTGGGTAAATGCAAAATAAGTTAACTTTAAATATTTCCAAAACTACTTTTTTTTATTATTTGATAACAAACTTTTAAGTCCAACCAATTATACGTAAAATAAAGAAGGAATTCCCATTGTTGCATGACCTTTTACTACCTTTTTAGGTACCTATATTGATTGTAAACCTGACTGGAAGAAGCATATATCTTGTATATGTAAGAGGGCAGCACAACGAGTGGAATTCTCAACCGTCTTAAAAGTAACCTTTTGGCTCTTTACAATTCCCTTATTCTTCTTAACTTAAATTATAATCTCATTGTGCGGGGAAACACTCACACCAGACCTGCCAACCTTTAGGATCACCAAACTGTAATTCTGGAACTACAAAAGTTGTATTTTTGATAAAAAACTGTACTCTTCAAACAAAATGTACAAAATAAAGGTTTACTATGGCTGAAAAAAAATTACCACTGTACTTTCAGTTTCTCTTATTGTACGAATCTGAATCTGAATCGGTTAAGTCAGCAAAATCAATCCTTCAAGAGGACATGAACGCCAACCGAGCATAAAAAGTATGAGTAAAAAAAAAAATATAAAAAAAAATAAATAAATAAATAGATGAATAAATAAATCGTATTCTGGTGCCAAAAAACGTACTATCGTATTCTCAACATTTTCCTGTAATAAATACGGCAAAATCGTACTAGTTGGCAGGTCTGTCACACCACTTCACTTATTCAAACTCCAAAAGCAAACCCTTAGGACCATGTGCAAATTACCCAACTGGATTCATACTGCACCTCTTTTCAAAGAATTAGGTATTCTTCAGTTATTTGACCTTTTCTCCTACCAATTGGGATATTCCTATATCGGTTTTATGATGGCCTCCTCCCTAAGCTTTTTGATTCTTTTTTTCAATTTCAATACTGCCTTTCATTCACATAATACTCGATCTAACAACCAAATGCACTCCTCTACCACGAACACGTATTATGCAGTCTTAAGTGCTATGTACAGGTGTTAATTGTGGAATTCCCTACCCATTACCATTAGAAATATATTATCGTTGTATACATTTAAAAAGAAACATAAAACCTGTCTGTTAAATAATACGCCCAATTGGAATTAGATTTGCATCCTTTCCATATATACTATCTGTTGCTTTATATGTAATTTATTGTTTGTTTTTCTTTCTTTTTGGGGATGGGGTAGGGGGCTTATGCACCACGGGAGGTGTACTTGGAATTGTTCGTTGGTTGTTGTATTAGGAGTGTGAAGGGGCTGGTGTACAGGGGAGGGGGGAGTTAGGGTTGCATTTTTATTTACTATTATTATTCATTTTCAAGGGTCAGACTAAAAAAGATTACTTATTTCTGGACCTTCGTCTTCTTTCAGTTAGTTACCACATCACACGTTTATAGCTAAGTGTGTGTTCTATACTCATGTTTCTTACAAAATGTTTTTGAATATTCCATCGTCCAAATTTCTTGCTGCAATTTATGTATATGTTGTTGTAAACTGATCTCAAGATAAACAAGAGCCCAAGGGCACTATGGTTCCTTGCTACAGAATGAAATTTTGGGGCAGATGGAGGTCATCCGTAACTCCAGAACCAGGCATGCTATTTAAGTGGGAAATGGCTCATTCTTTGCAGCTCATCAAGGTCTATCACATACCAAAAAATTATTAACTTGTTATTATAGCCATTTTTCTCCCAAAATAAGCATAATTTTACAGATTTGACTATTGACCTTTTGACCTCGAGTCAAAGGTAACTTGACACTCTGATTCCAAAAACAAAAAGGCAAGTCCGTACAACCATCCTAACTAGACTTAAGAAATTTTGACCTCCGATAACTCCGCACATTAAGGTCGTACAGGAATCAACCAATTGCCTTTTTTGATCGGAAGGTACTTTTGAAATCCAAAAATAGGGTCAAAATTATCGAAATACCAAAAAAAAAAAGTTAACATTAGAGGTCACCAGAGGTCAAAAGTCAATATGAAGCGGAATGGCAAGACAATTACACTGGTGCAACTCCCACTCCCAGCTGACATCCTCTTCAGTTAACCAACCCTAATTCTATGATTGGCCAATTGTTAATTTGCAAATGAGCAAAACTTGTGATACTCTTCACTTAACCACCACTGGCCAATTTTTAATATGCAAAAGAGTAAAACTTGTGGATAACGTGATTGGTTTTCTAACAGTCTTGGTTTTAAACAAGGTGCAGTGTAATTGGTTGATTCAGGGATGTGTTCATTACACATATCTTTGGTTGATTAAATAGTGTATCTCCATGGTTAGCATTTGCCTCATAAGTGACCTTCTACATTTTATTGCATGGAGAAAATGTCTGTAGACACATGGAGGTAGACAACACACAGTAAATTCCCTTTCTAAGCTAAACAAATACAGGTGGCAAAGAAAAGAAAACAGGTCAGCAACATGGACCAATGACTTTCTGTTGACATCTTTATGACTTGTTTTTTAATGCAACAGGTGGGGTGAATTATATATTTCTCAGGTGTCTGTTTTTTAACATAAAAGATGATAAGCAGCCATCAAAACTGAAATAGCTTTTAGGCTCATTGGTCTTTATACTTTGTGCATTTAGTATTGAACCCTGAATTGTAGTATGTCAGTGGCATTCAAGATTTAATCACACTTCAGGAATTTGTATTTTTACTATATCACACTGATGGGGTCTGCTAGACAGAAATTCTATTCTTAAGAATATATATAAACCAATAATACAACCCACTGGAATGCATCATTCATACCACCTCACAAAAGATATCCATAACACTTTAAATGTAACTTCACAATGAGACAGAGCGAGGTCAATGTTATAAAAGTGTATTATGTAATAGCAAAATAGAATGATAGTTCCTGGCCTTGCTGATGTGAGGCCACACTAGTCTTTCAACAGCTCTTAGGGTATCATGGCATGGACTCTGGACTTCTATTTCTACCATTCCATGCATTCTTATCAAAAACTGTGTTTAATGGAAAACAAGTAAACTTAATTTAAGTAAATCATAAAAATAAATTATATCATTTGTTCTTCAAATCAATAACTATTTGGCGTCAAGCTTATTTTCATCATTTTATTATTGTTTTTGACCCTGACCTAAACCTTCAATCACATGACCGTTTTGTTAAAAAATATTCCCCTACTCTATACACAACTTGTCTCAAATATCAAATGTACAGAATCTTCGCACTAAGAGTTATTATCATTGTCAAATTCGAGTCCAATGTCCATAGTCCAATGTCCAAGTCCAAATTTAATATTATGCACTTTGACAAAAAAATTGTTTTTTACCCTGACCTTGACCTTCAATCACATGGCCGTTTTGTATGAAAATATTCCCCTACTCCATACACAACTTTTCCCAAAATTATCAAATGTACAGAATCTTGGCACTAAGAGTTATTGTCACTAAAAGTTTTTCCATGCACTTTGACAAAAAAATGTTTTTGACCCTGACCTTGACCTTCAATCACATGGCCGTTTTGTATGGAAATATTCCCCTACTCCATACACAACTTGTCCCAAAATATCAAATGTACAGAATCTTGGCACTAAGAGTTAATGTCACTAACAGTTTTTCCATTTTTGGCCGATATCTGACCCCAGGTGACCCCTACGGGCACCAAAAACAATAGGGCACATCTTCACAATATGGCGGAGATACCTACCAAATGTGACTCCATACCAATTTTCCTATCTTGAGTTAGAGCGTACCTAAGCAAGTGTCACAGACACACACACACACGCCAAGTTGAATACATAGGTTCCTTTGCTAACGCAAGTAACCAAAAATAAATCAAATCAATCTGGAACCTTCTTCCTGAACACATCAAACTTGCCAATTCTCTTGTTATTTTCATTAAACTGTTAAAACAACATCTTTTTCAAGTCCCCTACCATCAATAGCTTGTGGAGTATTTTCAATTACCATATTTGTGTTTTATGTTTCCCATCCATTTTTATTTACTTTTCTTGCATAGTTTTTTCTTAGTTGTATAGCACCTTAAAGCATTTTTGTTAGAGGGAGAGGGGAGGGGGGGGAGGGGGTGGGGGTTGGCACTCTATAAATATCAGTGATTGATTGATTGATTAAAGTGATCCTGTTATGTAAGCAAATGTTGATGAAATTCTAAATCAAACTTTATCCCATGCCCTCTCACCTCATTCAGCTCAGCCTGTAATCTCTCTGCCTCTTCATCTGTGAGTTCCTTTATCCTCGGCTCGTCCTCCTCCACCACCTTCTGTGCTTCCTCTTTTGCCTTCTCCTTGGCCTTGCGCTCCTCTTTGGCTTTTTTGGTGGCTGCAGCTTGCTTCTGCTGTTTCTTTTTCTCGGTGAGAACAAGAGACTGATGCTTTCTGAATCCTTCTAGGACCATCTGAGAGCAAAAAGGGTGAACAAAAACAAACTTTTAATCATTTAAAAACAAACTTTTAATCAGCGGTTATTTACCTGTCTACAGACCAAGGCCCGGTTTAACGCCAGTGCACCAAACTGGTTATCATGGACATTGAAGATGTTATGTCTGTCCGCACGCCGCACCTGTGTTTTATAGAAATAGCATTTGTACTATCAAAATTACTCAAGTCTTGATATTTTCTTGATATTTTCTGGTTGTTTTATGAGACTGGTGGGCATGTCAATAACAAAGGTAACTCGAATATCAACACACTGTAGAACGCAGACCTCCGCCCCGTTGCAATTCCAACATGCCTAGAATCATTTTTACAGTTCAATCAATCCTCAAACATCTTAGGCCCACCAAGATACATCCACAAGTTTTGATCTGCAGAATAATTTTGAACTCCATGTATTTTTAATAAGTCGTTAATTTACCTCTAGATTATTCTTTCAAGAGCAATTCACGGAAATGTAGAGGAAAACAAAAGACAAGAAATCAAAAACCATTAAGAGCCCTTTCCTCAACCAGTGAGTTGGAATAGTCCAACTCCCTGCCTCAACCAACATATGACATAAAATTTATTAATTCTCTTTTTTGGTAGTTTGATTTCCTTTTCTCTATTCTCCAAACTTACCTGTCTGCTCAATTAGGGAGCAAATACTTCATACTTTGATTACATGTACATCACATGCGCCATTGTGCATTTCATCAAAGTAATAGAGTTTATGGATATAATAGTCCTTTTCAAGCTGTCACTGGCTCACACAGCTACAAAAATTTCTGAGTCCTGACCCCCCTGTAATTTGTAGAGACATAGTTTTTGTTGCTCACTATAGTTCTGACCCCCCCCCCCCATAATTTGTAGAGACATAGTTTTTGTTGCCCACTAGTTCTGACCCCCGTAATTTGTAGAGACATAGTTTTTGTTGCCCACTATAGTTCTGACCCCCCGTAATTTGTAGACATAGTTTTTGTTGCTCACTATAGTTCTGACCCCCCATAATTTGTAGAGACATAGTTTTTGTTGCCCACTATAGTTCTGACCCCCCATAATTTGTAGAGACAGAGTTTTTGTTGCCCACTATAGTTCTGACCCCCCGTAATTCGTAGAGACATAGTTTTTGTTGCTCACTATAGTTCTGACCCCCCGTAATTTGTAGAGACATAGTTTTTGTTGCTCACTATAGTTCTGACCCCTGTAATTCGTAGAGACATAGTTTTTGTTGCCCACTATAATTCTGACCCCCCATAATTTGTAGAGACATAGTTTTTGTTGCCCACTATAGTCCTAACCTCCCGCAATTTGTAGAGACATAGTTTTGTTGCCCACTATAGTTCTGACCCCCATAATTTGTAGAGACATAGTTTTTGTTGCCCACTATAGTTCTGACCCCCATAATTTGTAGAGACATAGTTTTTGTTGCCCACTATAGTTCTGACCCCCCGTAATTTGTAGAGACATAGTTTTTGTTGCCCACTATACAGTAGTTCTGACCCCCGCATAATTTGTAGAGACATAGTTTTTGTTGCTCACTATAGTTCTGACCCCCCATAATTCGTAGAGACATAGTTTTTGTTGCTCACTATAGTTCTGACCCCCGTAATTCATAGAGACATAGTTTTTGTTGCCCACTATAATTCTGACCCCCGTAATTTGTAGAGACATAGTTTTGTTGCCCACAATAGTTCTGACCCCGCATAATTTGTAGAGACATAGTTTTGTTGCTCACTATAGTTCTGACCCCGTAATTGTAGAGACATAGTTTTTGTTGCCCACTATAATTCTGACCCCCCATAATTTGTAGAGACATAGTTTTTGTTGCCCACTATAGTCCTAACCTCCCGTAATTTGTAGAGACATAGTTTTTGTTGCCCACTATAGTTCTGACCCCCGTAATTTGTAGAGACATAGTTTTTGTTGCCCACTATAGTTCTGACCCCCCGTAATTTGTAGAGACATGTTTTTGTTGCCCACTATAGTTCTGAACCCCCATAATTTGTAGAGACATAGTTTTTGTTGCCCACTATAGTTCTGACCCCGTAATTTGTAGAGACATAGTTTTTGTTGCTCACTATAGTTCTGACCCCCGTAATTTGTAGAGATATAAGTTTTTGTTGCTCACTATAGTTCTGACCCCATAATTCGTAGAGACATAGTTTTGTTGCTCACTATAGTTCTGACCCCGTAATTGTAGAGACATAGTTTTTGTTGCCCACTATAATTCTGACCCCCCATAATTTGTAGAGACATAGTTTTTGTTGCCCACTATAGTTCTGACCCCGTAATTTGTAGAGACATAGTTTTGTTGCCCACTATAGTTCTGACCCCGCATAATTTGTAGAGACATAGTTTTGTTGCCCACTATAGTTCTGACCCCGTAATTTGTAGAGACATAGTTTTTGTTGCCCACTATAGTTCTGACCCCCGTAATTTGTAGAGACATAGTTTTTGTTGCTCACTATAGTTCTGACCCCGTAATTCGTAGAGACATACTTTTTTGTTGCCCACTATAGTTCTGACCCCCATAATTTGTAGAGACATAGTTTTTGTTGCCCACTATAGTCCTGACCTCCGTAATTTGTAGAGACATAGTTTTTGTGCCCACTATAGTTCTGACCCCGTAATTTGTAGAGACATAGTTTTTGTTGCTCACTATAGTTCTGACCCCGTAATTGTAGAGACATAGTTTTTGTTGCCCACTATAATTCTGACCCCATAATTTGTAGAGACAGTTTTTGTTGCCCACTATAGTCCTAACCTCCCGCAATTTGTAGAGTTTTTGTTGCCCACTATAGTTCTGACCCCCGTAATTTGTCGAGACATAGTTTTTGTTGCCCACTATAGTTCTGACCCCCCGTAATTTGTAGAGACATAGTTTTTGTTGCCCACTATAGTTCTGACCCCCCATAATTTGTAGAGACATAGTTTTTGTTGCCCACTATAGTTCTGACCCCCCGTAATTTGTAGAGACATAGTTTTTGTTGCTCACTATAGTTCTGACCCCCCGTAATTTGTAGAGACATAGTTTTTGTTGCCCACTATAGTTCTGACCCCGTAATTTGTAGAGACATAGTTTTTGTTGCTCACTATAGTTCTGACCCCCCGTAATTTGTAGAGACATAGTTTTTGTTGCTCACTATAGTTCTGACCCCCCATAATTCGTAGAGACATAGTTTTTGTTGCTCACTATAGTTCTGACCCCCGTAATTCGTAGAGACATAGTTTTTGTTGCCCACTATAATTCTGACCCCCCATAATTTGTAGAGACATAGTTTTTGTTGCCCACTATAGTTCTGACCCCCCGTAATTTGTAGAGACATAGTTTTTGTTGCCCACTATAGTTCTGACCCCCGCATAATTTGTAGAGACATAGTTTTTGTTGCCCACTATAGTTCTGACCCCCGTAATTTGTAGAGACATAGTTTTGTTGCCCACTATAGTTCTGACCCCCCGTAATTTGTAGAGACATAGTTTTTGTTGCTCACTATAGTTCTGACCCCCGTAATTCGTAGAGACATAGTTTTTGTTGCCCACTATAGTTCTGACCCCCATAATTTGTAGAGACATAGTTTTTGTTGCCCACTATAGTCCTGACCTCCCGTAATCTGTAGAGACATAGTTTTGTGCCCACTATAGTTCTGACCCCCCCGTAATTCGTAGAGACATACTTTTTGTTGCCCACTATAGTTCTGACCCCCGCATAATTTGTAGAGACATAGTTTTTGTTGCCCACTATAGTTCTGACCCCCCGTAATTTGTAGAGACATAGTTTTTGTTGACCACTAGAGCAGGTTCCTACATCAAGTCATTAAATGAGATCAAATCCAAAACATTACAAATGAGGCAACAAAAACAACAAATGAAGAGAAAATGTACGGAATCTTGAACTTCACCTTCTCAGCTTGGCCTTCTTGAGCTCCATGATAAAAATCAGTTTTTCTTCTCAGAAATCCAAAGAAAGTGTCAATGAGCTGCAAAAATAAGAATGCATTTTATAACAAGGTTTACCTTTCATAATAAACAAATGCATATGCAAATAAACTCAATTAAACATTTTTCAAACTACTGTATCTTTACCTCCGCCAACGAAGTTGGACGGAGATTATGTTTTCACCTGTAAGTTTTTGTTTGTCTTTAAGATATCTCAAGAACTGATGACTGAATTTAGATTAAATTTGGTGTGTGGTTTTGTTACTGCTTAAGGAAGAAGTGATTAAATTTTGAGACATATTGAAACAAGGGAAGGATGCAAATGCAGGGGTGGGATCATTTTTAAGGTGAGTTTGTCTGTCATCAAGTTATCTCAAGAACTGAAGATTGGATTTTGATCAAATTTGGAGTGTGGTTATGTTACTGTTTCAGAAAAAGGTGATTAAAATTTTCGGCAAAATCCTAGGACAATAGATAGTAAGAAACTTGTTCAATAAAAATGGCCATTTTGAGGAATGACTTAATTTGAAGAAAATGAAAGTCTTTTACAAACTACAGTAACTCGAAATAGACTCACATTGTTAATGGATTAATTTCATATTACTCGCAGATGTGTATATATATGCCATTTAAAGTTACTGTAGACACTGTATTAAGTTTCCTGGTTCTGGATTGGCTATTGTCACATTACGTTGTTGACGTCTTTTGACAAGATGCTTACGATCACTTACGAAAACTTCTCCGATAACTTGATGTGGATTGGTGTGAAAAGACTTTGTTTTTGCGAAAATACCGTTATCATAATTTTTTTTGCGTGAATTCATACAAAGTTAACATCTGTGGGCAGACATTCATACAATTTCCATGTGAATAGAGAATTTCCAATGTGAGTATTTTGTTATGCAACATGCCTCTTAATTCCCACCTGATGTCGGGTGGGAATTCTATATATCTAACTATTACAGCAAGTGTATAGGCTGAGATCGTAATTTCCTCTGGCTGTGTGATAGAGCTTAATAACAAACAAATGCAAAATGTCAAAAAACACAAAATGTGAATGAAAATGGATACCCTGTCCACTGTCAGAGGAATCTCAGACTATTTTAAGTCTAACATGGCTTTCAAAATAGCTCCATACTTCCCCCGAATGTGCACCTAACGTTAAGGTAGTTATTATACACATCCCTCAGTACGGTAAACATTGGGATTGCCATACAAGGGTTGTTATAGATTGTATACAATTAATAGGGTTTTTTAATTCCCACATTGTAGAAAATTTATGATTAAAAAATAACTTTTTGGATATTCTTATACCAATTAGTCTAAATAATACACTTTTCCAAAACTTTTCCTAAATCTTTACCTATTTAGCACCACAACGGGATAAAGTTCTCCAATTTAATGTTTTGGTCACCATCTTTCTTAGTCACTGCACATTTGTGATCGACTATTCAAATCTCTTCAAATCAGTTTTAGGATGTTCCACTAAAGTGCAGGTTGATTTTTCGCTCACAACATGTTTTTGGTTTATATAATTATTAAATAATTTTTGTATACAACAAACACAGTCAAAATACTTCAATCGTGACAATTAGTACATTTACATGTAAATATTACCTGATGAGTCAAATAAATTTTGCAAGAAAGAAAAAATATTGCAAAATAAAAAACATAAAAAGGTTTTAACAGAGCTGAAATTCTAGGTGCTTCGCAAACATAGCGGCCATTTTTTCGAGAGGACTGATATTTCAGAACTTCCGGTGTGGTGGCGTAGTTTTGTAATGTTTTACAGCGAGGTATCATAGTTTGCACAAATTTCACCGTGAAACTTTAAAAGCCGTAGCGAGTACAGCAAAAAAGTTACGCGATGTTGAGTTTAAATGACATTAAAAGAAAGTAATCTGTTCTTTCTAAACTGAATTTCTATGCATATTTTTCATAAAAATGATGATTTATACTGTAGAAATAAACTTTTTATGATTTGGAAAGCAAAACTCAAGCATCTATTTGGGCAATGGAGTCAATACTTTTGCCATTCTGGTTGCGCAAATTTTTTTAGTTCGCATCATAAATTTGGAGCAATTACGGTACTAAACGCGTGTAAACGATACACGCACCCTTTTCTTGCCTTGTACAGGTTTACTAAAATCCCTAACGTTCACAGCTCTACCTTGTAACTAAAGGCCAGGGAGTCTTACTAGTGTTGTGTGCAAGGTCATGGAGTCTATTGTTAAGGATGTTGTACTAGATCATTTACTGGTCAATGGTTTGTTGAATTTGTACCAGTATGGGTTCTTACCTAAGAGGTCTTGTGTTTCTAATTTTTTGGAGTTTCTTGACAATGTTACTAAACTACTTGATTCTGGTCATAATGTGAATGTTATCTATTTAGATTTCAAAAAAGCATTTGATAAGGTTCTGTTAAGCAGGCTTATGATGAAAACAGGGGCGCTTGGTGTGGAGGGAAAGTAAAGTGTGAAGGTTGGATATATTCTTGGTTAGTCGACAGGTCACAAAGAGTTGTTGTTAATGGTGAAGTATCTCCGTGGAGGAGGGTTGCGGGTCTTGTTCCTCAGGGTTCTGTATTGGGTCCGCTTCTTTTCTTAATCTTCATTAATAATATTGATGTTTCCCTTGGCTCCAGGATTTGTAAATTTGCAGATGACACTAAGCTGTACAGGATTGTTGATGATGCTAGGGACTCTTCACTTATGCAAACTGATCTGGATGAGTTAGTTTCTTGGTCCCAAACATGGCAGATGTCATTCAATGTTGATAAATGCAAAGTAATTCATTTTGGTCAGAGCAAGTTGGCTTTTGATTAATGCATGAATGGTTCAGGTCTTGGTTGTGTTGGTCAAAAGGGGGATCTGGGTGTTGTCATTGCTGGCGATCTGAGGCCTTCTAAACAGTGTGCTTTGGCAGCTGCAAGGGCAAATAGGATTAAGCTTGGGCGATATTGAGCATTATGCAATATCAATATATTGCCTGAAAAATATCGATAAAATTATAGGACGTCATACGTAAGTCGTATGTATTGTTCTGGGCAAGGTAATCTCGTCTCGGCTCAAAAAGAGTTAAGTAAAACGTTTTGTAAAAATTAACAGGAATCACTGCAAAATATATACATATCATCTTTAAATAAATACCCACTATGTTTAAAAATGTTCTTTACATGGTTTCTATCTCAAAAGATCAAGCACAGAAACATTGAAAAAGGTTAGGCCTTGGCATATTCTTTTTTTTTTAAATGTTGTGGAACTGGTATTAGGCCTTACACTGTACACCTTACAAAAATAGCCTCCAATTCTTCTTAAAATGTTATGACTCACTTACTTCCTTTGAATGTTCTACTGAAAAGGCATTATTTTGGTAGCATTTTATGGACTTCTAGACATTCAGAAGTCCATATATAATGCACTTGTCAATTGTGTGACTCACCCTTACACCTGGACAAGGTGAGTCATTGCACCAAAGTAGGTGGTCAAAACATGTACATGTACATTGACGCACCCCTCAGTCACTCAGGTGGCTGACATTTCTTGTGCAAATGACATACCCAAAACACTCACATCTGTGCAAAGTCAATAGGTCTGAAATTAATTGACTCACCAGAGTCACTCTTGTGACTGACAATTTGGTACAATGACGCACATGTGAGTCACTTTTTCATATGTCAATGACTGACCTTTGATTGACATTGCCGGGGGTAGTAGGGGTGATCATACAACGGACAAGTGCATGATGCATAATATCCAATTTCTAGTATGCTTCAATCATCGCACGAGTGTTGTCACTCAGAAGAAACAGTGGTAGATGGTACGTGTGTACATAGTAAAGGAATGTACAGTAGTGATACTGTGTGTATGTAGTTACTGCACTGTACATTATCTGATCGATCTGGCAAGACCAGTCTGTCACTTTTACTTAGACTTTTTAAACAAACAAAATAGTGAAACTAGACATCAATGATGTTATAGCTCAACCCATTACAATGCAAGAAGAATTGATTGCTTTCACTGATTTTATTTTTGTCATATGTACTTTTATGATGTTTTTAAAGTTTGATTTGAGGTGCATTCCATTTGTGGGCAATTATTCATCATGTTAAAAATTCAAGAGTTTCAACTTTCCCGTATGAGTTGTATTCAGTTTGTTTGTTTGGGTGTAATGGCACCTTGACATTCAGGTTATATGTGCCAAACGAGGTTAGTTGTGATTGACTGTCAGATTGGTTCTCATTAATGACTTAGTTTTGCGGTGGGTGCATAAGGTTCATGTTATAGCGATGTCTGAAAAATTATGCTTCTAACAAAAGCTATGTGACATTCAATGCATGGTGCCATCATGTCTCACTTGATTACTGACGTTGGCGAGGCCGTAGGTAAATTCCACCACAACATATAGTTAGAAAATACATTTTGCAAACATAACAAAATGTGTAACATTTACACATTAATCTTCATAAATGTTAATTTAATTTCATTTGGCCGGTACTGAAAAAAGATTACTAACCAAACATGTTTCAAAACGGCCAAATATGTCATAATTAGCGTAATCGCCAAACTAGCAGCTAAGGTTGTGACAGTTAGCATTTTTTCATAAATGTACAGCTGTCACCATTACGGTCCATAACCGTTTAACCGTAAGGCCAGTTGTCATAAGTGGACGCCCTTTTAACGCAAGTATAAAGCGAAATCTTTGCCAGGTTCTTAACAATTATCTACCTACTGTGGTGTAGCGGTTATCATACATGTCTACAGACCACGAGGTCCTGGGTTCCAGCCTGGGTTGGGTAGACACGCCAGTGTACCACAACTGGTTATCAAAGGCCGTGGACATTGACTTGGTTGTTGATGTTATGTCTGTCCGTACGTCGTACCTGTGTTCTCGTCCAGATCGTATTAAGCGTTTCGTGATAGCATTGTTGCTATCATAAGCGATTACGCAGGTGACAACCCCGTCATTGTAATTGTGTGTTTCCTCGTCGTAGTCGGTTCTTATTAATAGACCTTCCATAGCAACCCATGCTAATCCACCGCGTGAAAGACGCTACCGTTATATTCACTATGTAATGTGCAAACATGCACTTCCTGCTTCTTGATGAGTGTGTGAAAGTCAAGTTGACATGTTACTTAAATATTGATATCTGGTGTTTTTATTCTTACATAATAAGTTCTTAAATAAATAAATAATTATCACGATAAAAAAATCATATAATTCATGTACTTTCTTTGTCAAATACTGTTAAAAAATCTTGTTTAATGAGGAACGAAACATAACATAGAAATCATGCTGCCAAATTTGTTTGTGACTTTAAAAAAACATACATATGAAATATAATGGAATTTCATTTTAAAGTTATGCCCCTAATTGTGTTTCATTTGACTTTTTACCATATTTGATGAAGAAATTACTGTTTTTCCCCTTGAACTTAACAAAAAATCTTCGTATTTCCAAACATCCACGTGGAAATAATTTATTTAAAACGACCTACCTGTAAAACGCAAGACCACACATTTTATCATACCTCTAGCCACGAAAAAGAAAGTTTCATTGTACAATGGGATTGAAAGTGGAAAACTCGTAAGTATATCTCAAAGTCCTTTCTTAAAAGTACATAATTTTGGTTATTTTTTTCTTTAAAATAGTTCTTTACACTTGTCCGTATATTATTTAAAAAAAAAAATATCAGTTGAATGTGTACTTTATTATGTATAAAACGTCCTATTATATTCAGTAGTCATGGTAGTACCTTCCATGAGGGGGAGGGTGGAGGGGGAGGGTGGGGAGGGAGAGGGTGGGGAGGGTGGGGAGGGAGAGGGTGGGGGAGGGGGGGAGGGGAGGGGAGGGAGAGGGTGGAGGGGAGGGTGGAGGAGAGGGGGTGGGGGGTTGGAGAGAGGAGGGGGAGGGTTGGGGGGAGGGGAGGGAGGGTGGAGGGGAGGGTGGAGGGGAGGGTGAAGGGGAGGGTGGAGGGGAGAATGGAGCGGTAGGGTGGAATGGGAGGGTGGAGGGGAGGGTGGAGCGGTAGGGTGAAACGGGAGGGTAAAGGGAGAGGGTGGAGGGGGGAGGATGGGGGTAGGAAGAGGGGAAGGGGAGAGTGGAGCAGGAGGGTGAAGGGGGAGAGGGTGAAGGGGAGGGTGGAGGGGGAGGGAGGGTGGAGCGGGAGGGTGGAGCGGGAGGGTGGATCGGGAGGGTGGAGGGGGAAGGTGGAGGGTGGAGGGGGAGGGTGGAGGGGAGGGTGGATCGGGCGGGTGGATCGGGAGGGTAAGGGTAGGGGGAGGGGAGAAACAGCATTGGGCAGAGGCGGTTGTGGCTACAGGGAATGGGATGGTAAATTTCGTCCAACGTACCTTTTTTTATTGGTATTTCTTGTCCCCAGTAGGCAAATAGACTAAAATATTGGATGGGATTAATAGCTAAATACAAGTGTAACTGCCACGGTCGTGTGGAGAACAAATTTTATTTATACAACAGGAGACAAAGAAAATTGTTAAATAAGGTAGAGAGGGGAATACCCCCATTGTGGGAGTATTCCTCATAATGGCGGGGAACACAGAGGGTAGGCCTATAAATGTTGTATTTATATATCGTTTTGTCAGTTTGTAGTAGGGATGTACCGGATCCAAATTTTTTTGATCCGGCCGAACTCGGATATTGCCGGATCCAGGTTGAAATCCGGCGGATAAAATCCGGCCGAACCGGATTTTTCATTGCTTACAACAATTCTCATAATCTTAAGAAACAAAGGGAAAGGGGTGGGGGCAGGGGATTGTCAAGTTGGCTACTAATGGCTAGCAACCCAAATTTTTTGGAAAATAATAATTATTGGGCATATTGTGATGAATCAAATCAAAATTAGTGAAAGTTCTGGATTAATCCTAACATCTTTAATATTATAAAACTTGAGACTGTCATACATGTGTTCTTACTGAGGAAGTCAAACAGTCAAATGACACTATGGAGGGAGGAAAGGGTCATTTATCTAACCTTAACATGTATTTGAAGTGCATGTATGTGCAAATTGTGTAAAAACTAAAGTGAAATAATTAAGGACAGTAACAAGGTAATAGAAATGGATATGAATTCTTTCATGTTTTACATTTGGAAAGTAATTATTCTCTGAATTATTTTTGTGTTATTTCATTAAAACACCTTGGTACCCTGAATTACTTGTAAAACAGTTCGCTTAGATATAGCAGGAGAATCTAAGCAATGGAAAATTGTGGAAAACAAATTCAGTCAACCTACATGTACATGTACTTTTATCTACAAATTTCATTAATGTCTCTAACTGTAAAATTGTTAACAACTGGTGTGGTTTTATTTATTATCTGTTACAGCCCAATCTGTTTCAAAATTTCTATTGATTTCAAACAGCTACATGTCTTTATTCCGTTTTAAATGATCATACACGTAACATAAGCCAATTTGTTCAGTGTTTTCAAGAAGAAAATACATTATCTTATACCGAGAAAAATCCAGATATTCATGTTTGTTTTATATTTCATATAGTTGTAATGTACCACAGTCTCATAATGTAAATCTTCAATTGTTAAAATTGCCAAAAATCCGTTCGGCCGGATTTGGAAAAAATCCGCCGGAACCGAACCGATTTCCCCAAACCGCCGGATAATCCGCCGGACCGGATATCCGGTACATCCCTAGTTTGTAGTAGTTGCTGCTGTAGGATATTGTGTAACTTCTTTCTGGGACGTACAACATAAACTTAAAAATTATCATGCTACGTCGGAGTTCTTACTCACAAAGTGGGGACAGGCTTAAGGCACCACACCCTAACACACATCTGAGGCTAACATGTTTTTAAAACACATTTTTATTTCAATATTGGGTATGTAGTGGTGCGTGGCCAGGGGCAGGGGAGACTTTCTAATAATTACGGCCCTTAGTGTTTGATAATGGTAATCCCAGGGTCATACAAGCAAGAATATGTCTCCTTTGATTTAGGTAAACAATTTGAATAGAAGAAAAATCTTTTTGATTCCTATGCCAGACATGACAGTATCTGAAATGCGAGGAACAAGAAATAAAAATTTTTTTTTAAATCACAAGCAGAACTAAAAAAGAAGCTTATTAAAGTAAACATAAAGCAAATGAAAAATAAGAAACTACTGTTGCATGCTTAACAGTAAAGAAATAAAATAGATAATACAAGGATAAAATATACTTATCTCACCAAAAAGAAAGAAACGAGAGAAAATACTTAATACTTCTTTAAAAAAACTAATAACGCACCTGATTTCATGGCCCTCGGTGTTCGCGAACTTAGGGCCGGGTATATGCAGCATACTACCTCTTTTATTTAAGAATAGTGACAGTTGAAAAAATATGCTTCTAACAAAAGTTGTAAGCCGTTATGTATTAATTTTAATGTAGGAGTTAATGGAGGTTTCCACTATGTAACGGTCGATTACCGACGTTATCGGTGAGCAAAGGTCACTTTGAGAGCAGCATATTCTGCAACAATACATTTTAAAAACAAAATTACGAACATTAGCAACCATCTACATGTATTAAAAAAAAAAATTAGGCTATGACGTTTGCATCTTTGATTTTTTCTGCATAGGACTTCTAATTTGTTTAGTTTTAGTTTCGCTACGGAAAAAGCGTACTGCCGTGAAACATATTCCCCTACTTTTTAAGTATAGGCCTACAGAATAAAATCAAAAAATAGTACACAATTGGGGGTGTTGGGGGTGTGGGGGGGGGGAGGCGGGATTTGTTTGAGTTTCAATTCATATCTTATGACCCCAAGTTTGGATAAGAAGCCAAGCATGCTCTTTCACGTTGAAGATGTGAATTTACGGCCCTGAAGTGTCAACGATTCATTGTATGAAAATGCTTTTCTGCATCTCATCCACCCCATGCCATTTCAGAATTCAATTGTCTTATCAGGGGTGGCGGAGCGTTCAAAATATTGGGGGATTTAATGAGATAAGGTGACATGTGATACGTTCACCTACAATTATTAGGCTGAAGCCCGCATCCCCTCCCCTCTGTCAATTTCAAGTCATCACTGATGATAGGACCTAAATAAAAACCTTGATATGAACGCATAATGTAAGTTTCGCGTAACTAGCATGGCTACTTTAATATGAAATTAAAATTGGGTCTTCCCCGTTTTTCTGTTTGTTCAAACTTAAGGAAACACTTGAAATATTATATTTAACATTCATCCTATCCATGTAATGATAATCATCGGGATTACATAATTCCCCTTTGATGTCGCTACTGCTACGAGAAAAATCTGGGTCACTGCCAAAATGCGTTTAGAGCAGTGATGCGGTCTAATTTGCTGCACCGTATAATTTAGTGCACTTGGAATAGCTTTTTGAATGATTTAGCCAATGTATTTTCACCCAAATCAGCACTAATGGGGCTGTTATATAGCAATAAATATTCAAGTGTTTGAAGTTTTTTCCCAAAAAAACGAGAATGATTGTTTGTTGTCCGTAACTACTCATGTTGAGAGACGCTATAGCGACCACGTGTGACTTCCGCAACTGGGGATGACAAATCACACGGCGTGAGAATATTACCGAGTTTTGAGCATGAGCAGGCTATTACCGCATTAATTTATGTCAACACGTACTGATTTTGTGATTCGTAATCCAAGCAACAACTCCCTGGTAATCAGGTCGTAAAAACAATAACAATACCCAGGCAAACATTTAATCCGTCCGTAAATACAATTATTAGATTTAAAATATTTGTTACTCTTTGAAGTAAATGTTAAAAGACACGAATTAATCTGTAATTTTATCACAATTGATGTGAAACGAGAATTTCTTCAATGTTTTCACTGCACATTAGAACTCTTAAAAGCTGGGATACTTTCAACGATAGGCCTAAGAAAATCAATGCATATGAATTTTGATTTCTTTGCATCGCTACCGTGGTTTGATTCATGACTTGTGTGTTTCTAACCTTTAACGCAAATTCTTCTGGGCCAACTTTAGGAATAGGTAGATTGGAAAAGAATTAAGTTGTTGTCTCCATATTTTATAGGAAAGAAGGGACGGGCCAAAATTTCCTAGCGGACTGTTTTCACTATGAGGGGGGAACAAATTTACTGGATGGCTACGGCTTAATTGTCTGGGGGCCCACATTTCCTAGGAAATAAGAGCCGGGGGGCCAAAATTTACTGTGGGGTAGAATTTACTTTTACACCGATCAGTGGTTGGGTGATGTGTATTGTGATTTGATAATAAATGGATATAGGCGGAAATTTCTTGTGTGTATTTGACGGGTTATGTTAATGAGTGCTAGCCTGGGCCTAGCGCCTTCCTCATGAGCACAAGCTAGCTACATTCCATGCATCCCATCCCAAGTACCGTGGAAATAATTAGTGATATGCATATGGCCCTGGGTGAAAAATGTGAAGGCAATGACATAGCGGGTAAAGATTGAAATGATAAGGTTGGTTAGATGGTTTCGTAAATTTATGCGAACTTGAAAATGCAAACAATAAAAATTGAATTAACATTCGTTTACACGTAGCATGATTTCCTAAACGGTTAAACATCACAACCTTATTAGCAGCCCTGGGATGCCTTATTGAATACTACCGTACCCAGCGATGATTATTCCATGTGTCCACGAAAACTTATAGGTTTGGAAACAAACTTTTATATCTGGCAATCTGCTGCCCATACGGCAAATTACGGCTTACGCAATGCCGCTGCGTTCACCAACCCAACAAAATTTTATCCTTAACGTTAGTGGATTTAAGTATCTAAATGGCAACTCACTGGTATACCGCTCTAGTCCCGCGATGCAATGTAGCACAAACCTTACTGACACTTGAGACTTGCTATACGACAAGCGAAAATGATCAAACAACAACTTCACACGTTATGTCATAACCTATTATACAACTCGGTAATCCATTCCGATACAGCGTGACCTGAATAAGATTACGAGAATTTGCATATTAATAGCAGAATGTCCGAATTCTGATTGGAAAATACTGCGATATGATTAAACATATATGTCCATACAAGTAACTAATAAACATGCGTGTATACCATGGCCCGGAGCGGTACCGGTACGAAACGCGAATAGGATAGAGCTATTTTTAGCGAAATTACGCATGAAATCTAATACTTTGTTCAAACCTTTCGAGAGCTGAAATTAAAAAAATACATGGAATATCTCTTAACCGAATAAAAGCTTAAATTTCGATACAAAAATCTCGCTTGAGCCAGAATCTCAAGAGCAAAACTGTAAAAACCTAGGAGGAGATGCATTTTTAAGCAAAACTTAGTACAGGCACATATGAGAGGTCACGTACGATTTGATAATCTCCACTCATACACTCTGTGTATGGGTGGAGCTAAAAAACCTCAAAGTTTTGTCAGTAATTTGTCAATTAATGAATGTTTGATATAAAAATTTAGATTCAGTAATCCTTGAGGAAACTTAACAAGATGTTTAAGGATTCAACATCTGATGATTTTTGTTGTCTGAACATCGTAAGCCATCAAGTATAAAGTTGAAGTATTGCGCAATGCCTCTATACTCCGCGAGTCAAGTGGTTTTTTGTTCATGGAAGGATTTTGGGGTAATTGTTATCATAATTTTCATGTTTTACTTAAGTTTTATCATAATTGACTGCCTGAAATTTTGATATAAATGAAATTTATTAGCTTTTTAAGGCTGTTTAATGAAAAATACTTGGATTTTTGATAGTCATATGTGTAGCTTTTTAATAGTTCATGTATTATAGTTGTGTATTATCATTCAAAAAACCTAATATCGATATATCGATACGACCCTTGAACTCAATATCGGCCATATCGATAGAGGTCTGTTTGTTTGATTGTTTGTTTGTACATGATTCTTCCTTACGGGAACTCTGCAAGACTCCTATATGAAGCATAGACGCCAAGCTATAGCCTACATAGCAGATGCCAGTCTCGTGCGACCGGGACAATAGTGGATGAACACCGGGTTTTCACCCATACTCTTTTCAAGAAGTGTTCAAAGAACCAAGTAGGGTGTGACTGTCCTACCATCGGGATTGACAGCTTAACCTCCCCTCTGAAGGACGGCGAGCACCATTTAACCATTGCCACTTTTCTCAAAAGCTGAATGAGGAGCAGGAGCTGCAAACGACGTACTTCCGCTTTAATGATCGGCGTATCTGCTGCATAGCTGTGGAAAAACTGGTTAGACCTGTCGGAGGCTTGAACCGGGTACCTCCAGCATCTCAGTCGTGTGCTCTACCAACTGAGCTACCTGACTCCTTGTCAATATCGAAATATCACCCAAACCTAAATGGAATGCTTGATTTGATTAGAAAAAAATTGTTTTCTTGGTAGAGAGGTTGTTCTTAATTTGTACAAGCAGTCTTGAGTGTGCTGTTCGAGCTTGGAGTCCCTTTTATGATAAGGATGAGTTCATTTTGGGGTGGGATCCGTAAGGGGCCACTAGGCTTGTTCCCGAGGTGGGAAGTGTCTTTTGTCTAGGTTGCGAATTCTTGGTTTGGCCATGCTTGAGTTGAAAAGAGTGTGTGGCGATGTGATTCAGGTTTTTGAGTTCCTGTGGTGGTGATGCTTTGGCTTCCTGTTGTTTCTTGCATGTTTCAGCTAATCTTCATGTGGCACGTGGTAACAGTTTGAAGTTGACCAGGAAGTTCTCAAAGATAGATATTCGGCATTTTGGCTTTTTGCAAAGAGTTTTTAATGAGTGGAATGGTTTGCCTGAGTGGGTGGTTAGCTCCAATTCTGTTCACAATTTCAAAGTCAACGTTGATAAATTATTTACTAACTCTGGGCATTTTTTTTTTTTTTTTTTGTGTGTGGTGGTGGTGTTAGTGGCTTTTTCATGGGGTGACTAACCCTTCTTAGCCCATAATCTTGTTATATTGTTTTAGGCCCCTACTAGGATTTTTCCGCAATATTCAAAACAATTATCCCATTGACTGTAATAATAGTTTCCGCTCCAAATTAGCAAAGCGGTACGGAGTTACGTGGACTTCAACCTCGAGAATGACCCCTAGGCTATGGTTACCATAATTTTCATAAGTACCGTTAATGATGGAGTAATTAGGCCTAACGTTAGGCCTACATAACTTGTGCTTTGTTTGCTGGTGTAGTCGTATCAGGTATAGCGCAAAAACGATGCAACATGAAGACTAGGCCTAACGTTAGTCACTTCGAAAGTTTAACTGTATCTGTGCTGGCGTAGTAGTGGATATTTTGAAAATGCGTTGGATTCTGCAACTTAACTTAAGCCTGTGCATAATTTGTGCATCGAGGGCCTAACTTCAGGCCTAGGCCTAGTGTTACAGAATTAAATATCTTTTGCGTGTTAGTCAAAAGACAGCGCAATTTTGATGGAAAATATAAAGATTTGTTTACTTCTTTGACGCCACCTTCATGTTGCTGGGCCATCCCAAGAAGAACAGCATCGAAACGCTCGTCACCATCAGCCATAATTTTCGTTTATTGTTATACTTAACTCGATACTCCCAAAATAATCAAGTTTAAGTTTTACATGAAAATATTCTTCTAGAACTTCCAAAGGTGCCACACCACTAGCACTGTCTGCTATCTGCTGTCGAGGCAAATTCTTCTGGTTTTAGGAACAGATAAAGAAACTAACAATTATTCTTCTGTTTTTAAGTCGCCAGGCCCGTAGAAGCAAGGTGCTACCCATTTTTCTATATTTACAGTCAAAATATATGCTACTTGTTTCATTAAGGCGTCATGGGTTGAGTTTTACGGGATTTATTTTTTTATTTTTTGAAATTTTAGCCACACACTTTTAAAATCGTTCCAACAGTCTAACGGCCATGAATCACTTGCCATGACAAGGAATTTACTTGAATATTTATTGCATATGTCTTAACTTGTACGCAAAATCCGATTTCCAATAATAGGTGATGACCAGCCTTTGCAGTATTGTTCCTCAAAATTTGTGGCCAAGCTTTTAGAAAGACAGACAATTGAGAGTTATAAGTCTGAAAAATGGAGAAAAAAATATAATCAAATTTCTGGAAAAACTACTTGGATAGGAAAAATGAAAATCAAGATTCGGAAAATCGAATTCCTGAGCTTTAATGCCACTGTGCAAAATATATGTTCTTGATGCACGATCATGCCGTAATAACTCTCTCTAGGTGCCGAGTCTGGAACAGACATTGGCGATCATGGCCCTCCGGTCACTTCCGTTTAGAGCTAAGCGCATAAACTTATTGTTACTTAGGCTGTTGTTGGTTGCCCAATTGTTTAGGCTTTGGACATATTTGACTCGCTGTCTTCCTCTGCGTGACATGCCCAAAAATTCCATCTGTCTCCTTTTGATGGCATTGAGTAGGGACCTGTCCATGCCTGAAGCAATCAGGACATCATCATTTGTTTTCCTATCTGTCTAAGATATTTTCAACATTCTCCTAATGAATCACACTGTTGCTTCTAATCTTTTCTTGATATCAGTTATAATTGTCCAGCATTCACAGCCATAGAGAAGAGTAAACCATACGCCTACAAGACGCGGACTTTTGTGTCCATTTCAATATTTCTATTCTTCAGAATTAGATTCATTTTTGTAAACATGTCTTTGGCAATTGCAATGCGTTTTCTACTACGATAAAGCACCGACTATCTGATGTTAATGTGTAGCCCAAGTACTTAAACTGTTGTACTTCTTTACTTATTTCTCCTAATTGGCTTCGTATACTTCTGAGGGGCCTATGGCATTTTTTTTTAAACCACGGTCCATACATTATGTTTTCTTTACATTTAAAGACAGCCCTCTCTTTTCACTTTCCTCTACCTGTCTACAACTTCATTCAGAAGAGACTGCATTTTTCTTCTGACTTTGCTATTAGCAATGTGTCATCTGCACAGCGTTGGTTATTCATATTATAGCCTCCAACTTTCAGCCCCTCAAGAATGTCGATATTACGAAGTATTGTGACACTGTAAATGTTGAAAAGATCTGGTGACAAAACACACCCCTGCATTACTCCTCTTCAGAAATTCACTGTAATCTCCTTCAAGTCTTATTGAGGCTTCCTGGTCCCAGTGCAGGTTTCTTATAACTTTTAGGTCTTTTCCGTTAATATTCAAATTACTGAGTATTTTAAAAAGATCTTCATGTTTGGCATTGTCAAAGGCTTTGGAGTAATCATTGAAACATAAATATAAATCTTTCTGCACTTCTATGCACCTTTCCATGATCATTGATAGTGTAAATATTGCATTCTTAGTGCCTTCGTCTACAACAAAACCAAATTGTGTTTCTGAAATGTCTGGCCGGATACTGCTTCTCATCCTGGACATTATAACACGAAGCAAAACCTTGGTGATATGGCTCATCAAGCTAATGGTCCTGTGTAGTTCGCATTCTGTTGCACCTGGTTTCTTGGGTAAGGTTAGGAAGATAGATTTGCTCATGACTGGTGGTATCTCTCCCGCAAGAACAACAAGACTATAAATTAAGGTCTTCACATATTTGAAGGGCTGAAGGGGGTAGTACCCAGGGAAACTGGGAAAACGCAGGATGTAGCCATTTATTTGGATTGGATGGGATGGAGGGAGGTGATAGTAGAAAACAATCCTAATTGCTGATGACGTAAAAATGATTTAAAATTTTATCAATTTTGTCATTGCCTCAAACAGTCAAAAACTGGACCGTTTAGCAAATTGTCTGCACCTTTAAGCAACTTTATGAACTGGCTTGCCTTTTGGCGAGCCGTTGGGGCCGAGTACTGGGGGCGGGAGGGGGAGGGGTGGTCGAAAGATACAGTAGACACCCATGGAATGTGAAAAATAGCAAAAGTGCCCTTTTGCTAAATAAAAGGTGCCACTCAATTTATCGAAACTTTTTCTTTAGAAAAATATCCATGGTAAAATGCCTTTGACAGTTTGAAAAGTGTTGTTTATGTCATGGTAGCTCAATTAATAAAATAGATCTTGGTTTTAATTGTCTTACTATACAAGGACCTACACAATATTCGTCCCAACATTTATGATGGAAATTAACCATGCATGTACAACAATCAGGGAAGGTTCTTTTTTTCCACTTTTTAAAAAGTGCCCCCTGAGAAAAAATTGCATCTTAGTTGGTGCAAAAATGCCCGTCAATTGATGAAATTGGGCCACGTATATCCTCACACTTTATTGAAACAAGAAAACAGTACCCTAAATGAAAGATCTTCCTAAATCATTTGAAAGTGATTATATTATAACAAAAATGCCGCTTATAGTTAGGCAAACATGCGCCTCTTATAGTTGGCCTATGCAAAAAGGCCTGTATAGCTGTATAGTTGGTGTTATTGAGTCAAGCCTTTCCTTCCACATTTTTTAAAGGTATATGGACGCGTAGAAGCAACATTAGCTAAATCGCTTTTTCTAAAGTAGTACAAATATCATCAAAAATCGTTAAACATTGGCGATTTTAAATCGCAGGCATCAATTTACATATTTAATGCAAATTTTGGTATTTACTTTTGTAATTTTTTTGTTTTTTTTAAATGTCTATCGTAATGGTTTGAATTAGTGCAGCAAATTCTGACAAAAAGTTCTGAGTCTCTGCCGCGCCCCCAGTAAAATCGTAGCAGTAATAGATTTTCTCAATATTTTCATAACTTTTTATGACAATTTTAGGAAAGAAATTGGAAGATTTTGAGCTGTCCGGCCAGTCGTCTGGTAATCAGGTAATACATCACAAATTCCACATGAATTTTAAACTGATCAAACTTCGATCAACAATAACTCAAAAAAAAAAGGCATGAAGGGTGCTATTTTCAAATTCAAAGTGATCTCCTCAGATATCAATATTCTTTCAAGCAATATACATGATACATAAATTGTTTAATTGCTTTATGTCCATATACCTTTAAGTATGAAAAATGCATGAGGATTTTAGAAATGATATGAATGATCTAAAGCCATTTCAGACTCTTACCCACTTTTTATACAGTTTTAAGTTTAGATTTTTATATTGACCCACATTCTGTCACTTTCCAGCCTTTTCCATCTTTCAATTGTCGAAACAAATTTGTATTTGCAATATTTACATAATGCATCATAACAGTATAGGCAAAGAGCTTTTACACAGCTCTTTGGTATAAGTTTGTCATGAGCAGATCAGCAAATAATTTGTTATATATTTGCGAAGCCTTGGCAAGCTGCCAAGCAAGAGCGGCGAAAGATGTTTGAATCTGGAGAGATGCGGGATCTGAGGAGCACTTTCCAACTGTCATATTTTCAATGCATGTAGCAAATTAGTATAGCTTGATAGGGACAACCCCCTCCCCCAACGGAAGATTTCTATACTTTAATTGGTCCGAAAATTACTGGGGAGCTATTTCCCCCCCCTTTTTTTTTTTTTTTTTTTTTTTATTATATAAATTTACAGATTCAAAAATTCAAGATATTTTGGTTCCAAATCTGGTAAAATAGAACAATTTTTTACCAAAATCGACACAAATTTGGATTTTTTTATAGTTTATAAGTCTTGAAATCGGAAGGATTTAGTTCATAATTAGCTAATTGTATTGGTCATGAATCAGAACTTGACATATCTAACAGTTTAATGTCTAAAATAATGTGAAAAGCCCATAACTGAATAATAGGTCCTTAGAATTATTCGGAAGGCCATCATTTTCTTGGCATGCTTGGTGATAATAAGTGTAACTCGGTATATCAGTATAACTCGGTATATCAGTATAAATTAGACCAGACTCCAGATGGCTCAAATTCACACACAGTACATGGGCCCCCACTGTTGTATTGTTTTGACCAGAGCCCAAATTAACTTGGCGCTGCACGAGTGAAATTAAAGTATATTATGAAAGGTTGGCGTCTTTATCCTACATCCTGAACAATTGCTACTGTGTTTTACAGAAAATCTACTGAAATTTTTTATTATTTGAAATATTTTCCATCGAACTTTCTTCAGGTGCACATAGTAAATTATAATTACTAGATTCTGTATTACTTCTTTCCTGACATGTCCAATAGTCTTTAAGCCACAAAATCCTCGCAGAACAAAATAAAATAAAATGCATAAACTGTGAGGAATCTGAGGCTGTGACGTCACAACTAGTGTGATTTCAGTCGTTTCTACACAAATGACACCAAAGTATATAACTTAAATAACCTTAACGGAAATAAGATTTGTTCCTCTTTCATATGAGATGAACTTGCTCGACCCTCGAAATAAACCTGTCTGTATATTGTAGGAGGAAATGTTCCGTCAGGTTCCCACGATCTGACGATGGAAAATGGCTTACATTGACTACTTTTTCGCTTTTTTAATACAACAAATTTGGTCATAAAATATGTTCTTTTCAGGCATGTGTACAGAATTTTTTTTAAAAGAACCGGCCACATTTGTTTATTTAATGTGCCGATGACCTTTTTTTATCTTCATATCGATAAATGTCTGTAAAGTGACAAAAACATCGAGTGCCCTGAATTGCTTTCAAATCTGTTAAAAACCATCATAGCAAAGAAATTCATCAAAATCAGAGCGACGTGGACCATTTTACAGCGACTGTACATCTCAGGTATAAATTTGCATATATTATGCAAATCTTGTGATGTATTACAGGACAACCTCGATATTTCCTTTTGTAAATCCTTTGTTTCAAATGTCTATCATAATCTGATAATTCTTTAAAGTGGTGTAGTAAATTCCGAGTAAACGTTTTCAAGTGTTTCCAATGCATTCCCCTAATAAAATTTTAGCAGGAACAGACCTTCCCATTATTTAATAAATTAGGATTTTTGAAAGAAATTTAAAGAATTGCATAAAGATTTTGAGCTGTCTGCCACATATCACACATTTGCATAAACAAAATATATTTTTAAACTTCAAAAACTGATCTGCTCAGAGTTGATACTTTTTCAACCAATATATAAATTGCTGCATGTCCATAGACCTTTAAATATAATTTAATTTGTGATCCAGATATTTTCCTTAATCTGTAATTGTACAATTGTATTGTATGCCATATCAGAAAATGAAAGTTTGTCTTGTGACTTACCTTGACTTGCCGGAAAGTGACTTGAAACTTGACTTGATTACTCGCTAATGACTTGTGACTTGTCAACAAGTGACTTGTGACTTGACTTGCTCGCTAATGACTTGTGACTTGACTTGTCAACAAGTGACTTGTGACTTGACTTGCTCGCTAATGACTTGTGACTTGACAACAAGTGACTTGTGACTTGCTGACACATGACTTGTGACTTGACTTGACTTTCCAACAAGTGACTTGTGACTTGATTTGCAAAGATATGACTTGTTTACAACTCTGGTATTTTGCTTGAGGCGAAGGCTTTTTAACAGTTTACGTATGAAAAACTCAAATATGTCGGGTTGTTGGGCCCCAACTTTGACGTTAGGGAAAATGCAGAATAGCGTATGTGAGCGAAGTGTCTGGATTTTTCACAATTTTAGTCTTTTTATTTTGTGTCTGACTTTTTGAATTAAAAGATCAGATGTAGTATTTGAATAAGGGTCTTTCAATGTTTGGAAGGGGACGTTCCTTGTCTAAAAAGGCACCTGTCCTCTTTGAAAGGACACTTTTCCTTCTGAAAAATGACACTTTTCCAATTTTTGAGGAAAAGTGGGAGGGCACTACTCCCTATGTCCTTCCGGTTCCGCCGCCTGTGTCTCCAAGATCGCTTTGGACTTAGATTTGTTTATAGTCACATGTAGGCCTACTGACTGACTGACGTATAGCAGTCCGGAAGCATGCCTATTAATAGGAACATTTATAACACACGAGAATATTGAAGTCATGAAGCCATATTGTTCAGATGTTGCGATAAAATGTCATAGTTTCGAATCTATGTACTTAAATATTAAAAATCATTGTGTTAAAAACATTTGAATTTTCAAAATGGCCGTTTCGCGCCTAAAAGCCTAGCTCTATTGTCTATTTTTCTAATATTTCGAAAACGGCGTGGTAAACATATTCAAAATGGAGTGGAAAAGATGTAGCCGTGGCAGTAATGAAGGTAAGTTTTCATGAGTTTTAAGTTTCCCCTAGCAAAGATATTTTTCCCAGACGTATTTGAAATTTGAAATATGTAACATTGCATAAGGCTTTAACGTTAGGATAGCAAAAGATTATGGGAAATATCACAAAATGGCGGCTTTCATGTAGCAAAATGTTCCCATTTTTAGGATCATTTCAATGTTCCCATTAATAGGCATGCCACCAGACTGTATAGCTATATGTAGTTAAAGCCCTCATTTTCTGTTATTTCAAAAATGCAAATGTTGTCCTTATTAGCTGCTTAGATGGATATGTGTTTTTATTACAATTTTGAACATTTGCACAAATATCTCTTTATAATGGAAGATGTTCATTGTCAGGTCAATTGATATCTCTTTATAATGGAAGATGCCCATTGTCAGGTCAATAAATATCTCTTTATCATGGAAGATGCCCATTGTCAGGTCAATAAATATCTCTTTATAATGGAAGATGCCCATTGTCAGGTCAATACCCGGGTCGGGAATCCATAGACGTAGGATTGGATGTCAATTTTGTTTATAGAGCACATTGGCGGAGCTAAACTTCCCCCAACATTTTTCTTTTAAATAACATAATAATAATGCCCCCCAACCCCGTCTCAATCATAAAATTGTACAAAAAGATGGTAGGCCCAAGTTAGTTTGTCTTAAATCTGTGTTAAAGCATGAGATTGGCCTATGCATATTTCGTTTTTTTTTTAAATAAACGTGT
>JAIGNY010004471.1:257500-340000 GCA_020152595.1 Chiridota heheva
ATTTGTGCAATTGAAAGAATGCTTTTTGACAATTTTTTGCAATATGGGTCTCCATGGACAATTCATTGTCGAACCACACACCAAGATTCCTTACACTTCTTACAGGTTTAATTTCAGACAGCCCAACAAGTAATTTATTAGTTGTGACGTTTGTCAGTTGGCACTTTGATCCAAAAATGAGAAATTCCGTTTTATCATCATTTATAGAAAGTTTGTTAGATATGATCCAGGATTTAATGTCATCTGTACATCGTTTAATTGATTTTACGGCACAATTTTCGCATAGTTGGTCATCTGGACGAAAAGAGATAAATCTGTGTGTCATCTGCGTAGCTGTGGAATGTTGGTAGGTGGTGGGAGATGATTTGGAATAGTTTACTTGTATAAAGAACAGATAGTATCGGTCCTAAACACGATCGTTGTTTAAGGTCAAAGTTGTTTAAAGGTCAAAGTTGTTGGATAGCTGCTCCTTGATAGCAACACATTGCTGACGGTAAGATACGACTTAATCCATTCCAGAGTTTACCAATCACACCAGTCATTTTTTATTGTCTGAAGTAATATGGAATGCTCAACCGTGTTGAACGCTGCACTGAGATCTGGAAGCACCAAGAACGTTATATGTTGTCTATCCATAGGCAAGGAGAATATCAGATTGAACCTTGAGTAAAGCTGATTCTGTGCTATGATATTTTCTGTATGCACTTTGGTGGGATGGAACAAGATGTTCAACGTGAGGCTAAAGTTGTTTAAGAACTGTTTTCCATTAATTTTGAGATAAATGAAAGATTACTAATACGGTGCAATAGTTGGAAAAAACTGTTTTAATCCAAACTTTCTTCAATAGCAGGGCAAATTATAGCGCATTTCCAATCAGAAAGAAAATAATTGTTTTCCAAAGACATGTTAATGTTCGTTATAATCGAGGATAACAAATGCAAAACACTCCTTCAACAACTTTAACAAATGCACAAACTTTACTTGTTCTTCAAGGGTCATTTTTCCTCTTTACTTAGTTGTTGTTGAAGTTGGTGCTGGTATTAGCAATGGGATCATTGTGTGGTTATTTTAATTAAGATAAAGTCATCTTACTGATTTGCTACAGTAATGATTTTCTGAACAAATTTTCTTCATGGAACTGATACAGGAGAAAAGCTGTCTAGTAAAGGGTTTTGACGAGGTGGTGGTGAACAGGTTGCATCATTGCTAAACAGCCCGTCTTGTCTCTGTTAAAGTCAAAATCATTGCATATGAAATAGCAATTTATGACCAAATCAGACAATTTAAATAGCTTCTATTTTCAAAATGGATTTCTATTGTCAAAATGGACTGGAATAAAGCCTTCACATTACCATTATACTCCTTTTGTGGTACTTAACAAACTCTGGACCAGAACAGCTAACAAATTTTGGTTTACTATTCTGGTACAGAGTTTATTAAGTACCACAAATGAGTATAATGGCAATGTGAATGCTTTGTTTCAGTCCATTTTGACAATAGAAATCCATTTTGAAAATAGAAGCTGTTTTTACCCTTTTGTGGTGTTTTCACACTTTTGAAGACCCATTGGATCTTTTCATTGATTTTTCAGGGGTAAAATCAACACTTTACCTTCTGTCCTACCCCTTCATTGGCACAGACCCAGGCAGGGACTCTCACTTAGGTGTAAAACTTGATAATCATATTCTTCCCATCAAGAAAGATTATTTTTGGAACCATGAAAATGTCATAAATGGCGCCCATTGCATGTGAAATAGATGGTAAAATCATCTGTTTTGGTGATTGCCACATTTTTTGGAGACCCATAGGATCTGTTGAGTCCCCGGGGAGACAGGAACACTTGACCCCCACCCTCTCCACTTGTTGGCACATGCCCAGGCAGGGACTCTCACTTGGGTGCAAAACTTGAATAGTTGATTCATGGGGTTTACTGGTGCGCACCTTGACATTGTTGAACAGAATATGCCAGAAAGGCTAAATTATAATATAATTAACAGAGGTCTGGAGATGTGCAGATATGGCTAGCCTGCTACAACAAGGAGTGGGTGGGGGTTGGGGAAGGGAAGGGGGTAGCAGTGATTTAAAAGGGTAAGAGATGTACAAGTCTTTGGGAGCAGTGTGTGAATGAGGCATTATAATACTTTCTTACAAGAGAGAATAAACAAAGACAAAATATCTTAATTATTCTCCATACATAAATATGGAAATTGCTTTATTTTGATAACATATACACGTGTTGTAATATGCCAAGATAAATACTGATGTTAAGGATAATACAAAATGATGAAATGATTACAGTTTCTTCTCAAAATATATGGGGTTGTACATGGATTTTTTTGTGTTATAATTTTCTGTACATATGTACACATATATTTACACTAAAAAAAATGCTATAACTGATATGAACAATAATAAAACATGACATTATGAACAAAAGTAAAAACATGACATAAAAACTGCATGTTTTGTAATTCAATACATTAAAACTTGTTTGAAACTAAACTAACCTTTAATGCACATTGACAAAATGTTCATTCCCTCTTAAACTAGAAGTTGATATGACAGATTTTAAAATTAAATTGCTTTGCTTATTACTGAAATCCAAGATTTCTTGACCCAAATAATAAATCCTTCAAGCTGAATGACCATTTATAGTTATTTACATTGAATATGAAGAGTGACTCTTCAAGAAATTTGCCTACCTCATTCATTCTCACGCCCCTACCCCACTCCCCTCCCAACACATATACAGACTTCATATCCCCCATAAAAAGTCCTAGTTTTCTCTGGTGAGAAATAGGTAGAACAGGTACAAGATTTAACATAACAATTTCTTGGAAAAATATTTATGGAAACAGTTTGTTGTTATCACCAAAATAGGATAAAAAAGAAGAAGATTATTTATACTTTATCGACTTCCCTAATCAATAATTGTTACTAGATGCCCCATATACACTGGTACAACCTCACAAAAAAGTCTTAAAATGGAAGCATGTATACATTCTAATGTTAAGGCAAGACAAAGGCATATACACAAATAATGCCCTGGGAATGTGGGAAATACCTAAAACTATACAAAACATCCAACAATTTTAAAATAACAAATTGACAATTCTAAACACCTAACTCTACAACAATAATACAATTTTGATCAATTTTGATAATCTTAAAGCAAGTTTCCGTCAAAATTAAGTTAAGAATAGTGAATTTGTAATTACGAATGCGTATCACAATTTAGTATCTAGTACAGAGAGAACTATATTTTACAATCTATCTCTAATCTAAGAGAAAAATCCAGATGGTTGCAAATTGCTTCCTTCGATGAAATTTGAATAGGAGTGGAAAACTCTTTTAACAATTGTGAAAAGTTGATTTCATTTCCGAGTACTTTATGATCAAAGTTAACCATTACTCTACCAGCACTTTTTGAAAATGCGCTCGGGAAGCAGAGTCAAAGATGGGAACCCAAAACGGTGATAATATCACCGCGTGGTAGAGTAAGGGTTAAAAGATGTTCAAAAATGGGAAATTTGTGTCTTAGTTATGTCTTGGACATTTGATGTAATCTTTGAACTGATGAATTCATGCTATCACTTATTTTCTTCAATAATCAGGTCTGAAAAGTTACAAGTTCTTAAAATGGGCGGTTCACATCAAGCTCAAACTAAATTATTACATCATTTTATCTGAACCACATTGAAAATTAATTGACATTCCACACAAAACAACAATCACTTTTCAACTCAATTTGAGATTTTGTCACAAAGCTGTGGAAATCATGACACAATTACAAACACTATATACTGCAAACTCCACCCGGCGGATGGTACCCTCTTCGTTAGAAGTTTGGCACATCACATGATGTGGTCACCTGATAAGATTGGTTACTATTCAACATAAATGCACATATAACTGGTAAAACTGGTACAACATGTGTTGCTAAATAACAAAAAAGCGATTACATAATGAAGAAGAGTAACCATCCCACATGAGAATCTTCGATAGAAAAATGGAAGCACTACAAAAAGTTTTGCCATATTGCAAAACTGGACACATCACAAAATTTGGTCATGTTTCTTATATTAAATAGTGCAAAAAAATAAAATAATGACAGTTAAACGTCAAACAACATATATCTGTCTTACTGAAAATATATGAATGGATTGCCTTATTTCCTAATTAATCTTTCTGGCTTTAATGATTGACAGCTTGTTTAACCAATCACCGCACATATTTGCCTAGCAACAAAATCTGCATAACGAAGTGGGAGCATACATCCTATGCGGTACTGGTACAGAACAGCTAGTTAACGGCGCGCGCTCATGTAGTGAATACAACTTACTGTGCAAAACAAATTTCTGCACACACAGACTGAGTGACAGCAAAATGGTGAACAAAAATGCGCTTACATGCTTTGTAAACCTGATTGCTGTTATCCAGAACAGTTAGCAAACTGAATTTTGTTTATCTTTTTTGCTAAAAAGTCTAAAAATCCGGAGAAGTGCCATAAATGAATCAAAGCTTGCTGCAGGCCTCGCAAACATCTAAATGTCAACGCATTGGTAATGCACGATTGCGGATTTGAGGTTTGTTTGCCCCACATAGTTACCGCGTTGCTATGGTGGTCATGGCTTATTTGGAACCTGGAAAGGTTAATGACCTGTTAAACAACTGCCAAAGAGCTTTATGTGGCTCAAACTGTGGTTGCCAAAACTCCTGGCCTGAGGGAAATAATCACTTTGAAAATAATGCAAAGAACAATGAGATGAGAAAAAAAAGAAAAAAAAAAAATACTTTTGCAAAACTTTGGGTTTTTAATCACTTGTCTAGTAATCCTTGCTAATCTAATTTCTTTCAACAATAGACATTTGCTTTAAATTTGAATAATAAACTTTATTGCTTGCCAAAAGCTGGCATGTGGCTTATAAGACTGACAGGCTGCCAAAGCACTGATCTACAAGAATCACTTTGAAAATATTGCAAAGAACAATAAGATACAAAAATATCATTGTGAAACTTTGGGTTTTTAATCCATTGTCTAATCCTTGCTATTCCAATGTTATTACATAAGAACTTACAATTCTTGGCTTGTTTGAATGAGTTCAACATCATGTCACTGCTATTATGCAGCACTTTAAGGAATATTAACCTATTGCTGATAATTCATATAGCGCATATGGGTAAAATACTTTTGTTCTGTATCCATGGCTGTGATTGGCTTACGTATGTTGATAATTCTTATAGCGCATATCAAAAAGAAACCCCCTCTCAAAAAAAAAAAAAAAAAAAAAAAAGACAAGACGGTAAAATATTTTGTTCTGTATCCATGGCTGTGATTGGCTTACGTATGTTTCATACTTAGGAGACATGAAACTTGACTCCTTTGTTGTTTTCCTTTTGTCCTGTTTGCAAGGTAGACAGTTACATATAGAGTTGTTCAAAGCTTGAGGTATCACGGAACACTTAAAATGGCCACACAGATCATAAACATACAAATGTTCATTAAAAGATAACACTCTAGCCAACCATCAGTTTTTATATTACCATGACAACGAACAGACTGTAATGGATATTTCAAACAATTTTTTGACTAAAAAAAATTCTGGAATTTCCCTTAAGGGAGTATTACCTTATGTTAGGGAAAACATATATCAGTTACAAACAGCTTCTATTTTCAAAATGGATTTCTATTGTCATAATGGATTTCTACTGTCAAAATGGATTTCTATGGTCAAAATGGATTTCTATCGTCAAAATGGACTGGAATAAAGCTTTCACATAACCATTATACTCCTTTTTTGGTACTTGATAAACTATATACCATAAAATCAAACACAATTTTTGTTAGCTATTCTGGTACAGAGTTCTTTTATGTGGCGGCAACAGGATTTGGTCATAGGGGGCAAGGGAGGGGCAAATAAGTCTCATGGGGAAAAACCCTAAAAATCGGACAAAATGTCACTTTACAACATTTTTTTTTGGAGTGGCCAGCAAAGTGATCTTGTGAGGGGGAAATGCCCAAAATAGCGTGCTACTGATAAATGGCTGAAACAACGCACATTCTTTAGAGGTCTTTGTGCATTTTATTAAATTTTTGTTTGTTTAATTTGAGACATTCAATAATTGAATATACCAGGGGAGCATTCAACAGAGTTTACTGATGCAAATATGATTTACTATCAGAAGAGATTTGAAAGAAAAACAATTAAAATAATCTTCTGTGACATTTTAATCTTGATATCTCCTGAACTGAATTAGATATCAAACACAGTTTCTTCGCATAACTGTTTTGTCTTTTTGTGCTAAATAAATAGTAAATACCTGACAACTGATATAATTCTTTAATAATTTAATATTCACTTTTGTAATCAAAATTTAATGAAATAAAGAGCAAAAGTGGGAACCAGGATGTATAGGTATGGCCTATATGGCAATATACATATATATATATATATATATATATATATATATATATATATATATATATATATATATATATATATATATATATATATATATATATATATATATATATATATATATATATATATATATATATATATATATATATATATATATATATATATATATATATATATATATATATATATAATTATATAATTATAAACATATATATAATTATAAATATATATATAATATATATATATATATATATATATATATATATATATATATATATATATATATATATATATATATAATCCATAGGGCATATTATCCATTACTTTTCAGCCTTTTATTTCATAATGCAAGGTGTCTTTCAATAATAGTATATGTACAAGATCAAGTGTTCAACACATATCTGTATCTTAAAAGTCTATAGATACCTACCTAGTTCAAGCCTATCAAAAAATATTCATTTCTGAGTACAAGTCTTTAATTTTCAAAAGAAGAAAAAAAAGCATAGTTAATTTTCAAACTAATTCTAACCAAGCCTGTAAAATGGCCAATTCTTTACAGACATTTTTTAACCCGTTTGGTAATTTGATCATTTTCAACTGGTTTAAGCAACTGATTAAACTGGATAAAAAGAGCTTTTGTTTACTCTGTACCTCCATAGATACCTAAAATAGTTATAAATAACATTGATAAAAACACTATTGAAAATTTAATTTTTAGATGTAACTTTCATAAATACTTCAATAACAAAATGTTTCAGAAGATGCATATAAGGGTGTTTCAGCTGATGTCACGAGGTCACATGACTTTGTTTACATCTGCTGTACACTTATTTAGACTTACATACTTTTGCATGTAAGATATAAGATTGCTTTTGTAAGATAATTAATTATGTGTGCTGTTGGTTGCACTAATAGATATGTGCTGGGGAAAAAAAAGACATTTTGTCGATTTTCATCTGATCCTGATCGATGTTCGAAGTGGGTTTCTGCTGTACGACCTGTGTTCAACCTATGGTTCACACTAGGATTTGCAGTGAGCACTTTATATCAGGTATGTAGGCTTTGTCTCAGTATAACGAACAATCAACTGGCATTAACATTAAACTTACTCTTGGTATACCCAGTGAATATATCAAACTTAAGGAAAATATGAACTAAAATCGAAAGCGAGCAAAAATTGCAATTAGTAAAATTTGCTGAACTGGTACTGGTAGGTTAGCATGTAGTATGTTCGTTGTACGTGTGATGTGACTGAGCTGTGTAAAGACGTGTGGAATGCAACGGCGCCGCTGCCCTCCAAAATGGAGTCCAGTTGTGTTTCGAGTCACGTGATGAAATATCTCTATAATGTAACTGACCTAGACTAATTAGTGACTCACCAGAAAAAAGCCATGGCCACAAAAGGTTCATCAAATAATATTTTAATCCTTATTAGCAAATCTTGATGGTATCATTTGTATGGTATGTGTATTATTTTGGCCACATTTCTTGCGGGCAAAGCTTCTCACACGAATGGCAATAAACAATATCTTTATATGAGCCTCATTGTTTTTGTTGGCAGATAGGGAAGAAAAAAAATTCAATCTTGCGCAGAGCAAAAATGAAAGAGAATGTGTAAGTGACATACACCCTTGAGCTGGGTGGAATGCGGATCAGAGAATAAGCTTTTAGTTCATGTTAACTGTGCAGAACTATGCTCATGGACATTTTAGACGGTTAGTCAGCCCAAGGAGGAAAGAATAGACCTCTATTGGTCAGACACTTTCAGTATCAAAATCAAAAGTAAAAATAACAATTTTGTAAGGAATATGCAAATGAATTATTTTATTTGAGAAATTTTCAGGTTTTTGCATGGATGATGCCACCATGTACTGGCAAACTGAAAGTGTATTTTTCCAAATACCATTCCTTGACCAATGATTGGATGATTTCTTGCACCGTGCATTTTAACATTTACACAAACTCTTCATACATGTTATGCAGGTATATAAAATCAATAGCAAACATTATGAAAGCTATTGTAAAGATTAACCAAGTGAAATGGAGTATTTGTATACTCCCATTTCCTCTTCAATTCATAAGAACAGTAACAGTACTTATTTTTGCAAAAATTTGAAACATTTTAGCAATTTAGGTGGTTTATAAGATTTTGAAATGTTTATGTTAATGTTTTGTCTTCCAGAACAGAAACAGAAAATGGATAATTTTAAGAAAAATATCCCTTTAATTTTTTTATTTATTTATCAAATCAAATTTCCTGAATTATGGAAGAAGAATGACTGAATTATTCCACTAACCAAACATACCTTTAATAAGGTATCACCATTGAAATTGAGCCAATAAATAATATGTAAAATATGAATATTCATGTCTTCAATGCTAATCAAAGCTACCTTATAAATCATGAATATTCATAGCTGCAATGCTAATCAGAGCTGCCTTATAAATCCTGAAAGTTAATGATTGCAATGCTAATCAAAGCTACCATATAAATAATGAATATCTATGAATGCAATGCCAGTCAAAGCTAACTACTTAAGCATGAATATTCATGACTGCAGGGCTAATCAAAGCTACATTATAAATCATGAATATACATGATTGATTGCAATGCTTATCAAAGCTACATTATAAATCATAGAGATTATTCATGTTATGAATATTCATGTAATGAATATTCAAAACTGCAATACTAATCAAATCTACATTACAACTCATAACTACATAAACACTTAAACATATGATTCATCGTCAAAATCCATGTTAACAAAATCCTCCACTGACATCCCAGAGTCAACACTGTCTCCATGGTGACGTTTTTGCCACTCAATTTTGAGCTCTTTTGTTAATGGTTCTTTCTCTAAAGACCGTCTAAGTCCATTGGACGGTGTCCTGCGGACAGGCCTTGCAGCGCCTGGGATGTGTTTCACCTGGATAGCCTCTTTGGATGAGTTGTGTACTGTAATCGATTCAATTGCCAAAACGGATTGCTGTGAGGTAGTTCGATTGTAGGGTCTACTGCCCTCTACGTTTGTGATCGTCTTTTCCGACCCTGAAGTAGAATTGCTTGGCGTGATTGTTCCGGATGAAGAATCATGGAAGACGTTTTCTTGTCCATAAAATAGTTGTGACGGCTGTGTATGACTTGGATGGATGCTCTGTGATGAGCTAGAGGACGTTCTGCGACCATTAGCTTTACTATCACTAAATGATCTTTTCACTTGTCGTACTTTGGGCTGACCCACGGAAAATCCACTAGAAGAACGATAAAGACGTAAGTTTTGAAAGTCTAAAGCATCTTCATCGCTCGATTCAGAGTCGGAATCATGAAAGATAATCCCCATGACTTGCCTCCTATCTTTGCTTTTTGAACGTTGCTTTTCTGAACCGTTTCTTCCTTTTCATTGACAGCAGTTCTGTTTAGTTCTGTTTCATGCTTTTGTGCAATTTTAGATTCTTGCATTCCTGACCCTTTGAACTCCTTGCTCTCCTTCCGGATGTTCGGGGATTGATCTTTCATGATGATCAGAATCCAATGATATTGATTTGATCTTGTACAACGCCCTGCGATTCATTGCCTCTTTGTAGGATGGTGGAGTGCTTTTCAAACTAGAATCTGTTCTTGGATTAAAATTCTTTTCCGGAGTTCTAATTTCCTGTGCACCATTAGTGGTGCTGTGTTCCCTAATAGTAGACATGCCGCCCTCAATTTGAGGGTCACTGATGGACTTAGATGCTCCTTTGAGGTTTGAGTTTTCAAGGTGAGCATTTGGCAAGGAGAAACGGGTTGCATCTTGAGGGAAAAATTCCCTAGGAGGTACAGCTTCAGGTATTGTACCTGTTCCTCCAGAGGTAAACCTTGAGGTATTAGTTCTTAAATGCGGGTGGCTAGGATAAGTTCTTGCAGATAAAACACTGTTCTCAGGACTCAACGCTTTAAGGAAACTTGGTGATCTAGCCTTCAATTTGTGCTTCGATGTATTTATATGTGACGAATGTTCATTAGCATGTGCATAATATGAAACATCGCTAGCAATGCCATTTCTTTGGGGAGGTTTCCCTTGGAAAAGTTTTTCGGTTGAACTAGAAGATTGATGATCGCTCATACGATCCGACGAAGAAGATGAAAGAGACGACCCGCTTTGACGACTTAGCGATAACCTATTTGAAAACCCTTGAGATGACGAACCACTCGGCACTGATGTTCGCCTTTCAAAAGACCTGACTTTACCGGTCGGGTCGGATGGAGTTGTTGGTTTCGAAGACTGCGGTACTTGCTCCATGCTGCACGACTTTGAACTTGGAGCACTCTTGATGGACGAAGTAACTGTTGAATGGCCCACCTGATTATTTTTGGTGGCATTCTGAGAGCTCTCGTTCTCCTCTGATAACAAAAGGGTGGATTTACTCTCTCTACTCACATCATTAATAAATCTACGAGTGTCTTCGCTTATGTCTCTTTCTGCCAAATTTTTGGCAGCAATTTGTTTCAGTCTTCTCCTCACGCGAGGCGATACGGAAGACGGATCCGACCCTGTTCGACTCCTCCTCACGGGGGCCAAGACTGAATCCTCCGTCACAAAATATTTCCCATCTTGAATATAAGCAGCTTGGTCTCTATTGTTTAACAAATGCTGTTGCAAAATCAAATGGAGTTTCTCTCGAGAATCCACTCCTGAATCGGTCGTATCAGTATTATCAGAGTCTGGGTACAACTGATTATCGCTCGATGTGATCCCCGAATCTCTACTTAATGAGGATGGTGACACCAAAGGTGGTACACCACCAAAATGCCACCTCTTGTGGTTGGCATTATTGTCCTGCTCGATGTCCGCACAAAATTCCTTTTCGATACTGTCCATGGAGGAGTTTGTCAGCTGGCTGTAAGCAATGTCCAGATTGTTTGGGGTGCCATCTGAGTCACCACCGGAGTCCATAAGAGAAACTTCCTCTCGGAGTTTCGGTGGTTCCCCGTAGAGGTCCTTGACTTCCTCACCAAAAATTTCCAACGTGTGAAAAATTAGAAACTGTAGGAGCTGTGGAGCTTCTTTGGTTGCTTGAGCCTGTAAAAAGACCAAAAAAATTAATGATAAACCCATAATAATTATGGTTCTAGAATTAAATATGGTGTATTAGAGAATACTATATATTTACGAATAAACTTCAAAATAACTTCTATACTCATGTAAATAATTTGATATTTGTGTGTCACTGCTAGAGATTAACGTCATGGATATGATTATATTCATCACTGTCATGTAAGTGCGGATTAGCATTGTCTTGAGAATTGTTTGGTTCCAAGACAAACTCGGATCAGAGGTCAGCCATTTAACTGAGGAAACAAGAAAATTGAGGAAGCAAGAAAATTGCCTAGTTTTTCACATCTTTCTGAAAAAAGGTTCTAAGATATTTTTTTGGCCCCTTTTTTCATGACTTGATAAAATCCCTGGGGAAAAAATCCTGTCACCCCCACCCCCATTATCTAAACAGGAGATGCCAAGGATCAATAAATTGATGATAAGATAAGGAACAGAGAAAATAATGAATATACCTCAAAATCAACCCATTTAAACCAAAAAAATTGCATGATGTAAGTAAATAAAGAAAGTAGATACAAAAATAAAAATATCAAGATTTTTTGTATAAGAAAATATTGAATATACCTCAAAATCAACCCATTTAAACCAAGAAATTTAAGCATGATGTAATGTGTAATATAAGAAAAGTGGAAGAAAAAAAAAATATATATATATATATAATATAATATGTTTGCTACATCGATGCCTGTTCTTACAAGTGTACACTTTAGACTAATCCCAAGCAGCTCTTTTCCTTGGGTAACCACCTTCAAATACAAAGAATGACTGTATTCTCACCTGTGCCATGGCGCCCGCTGACAGGGGAGGCCACAGGACACTGGGGGATATGCAAGATGGCCAGGTTTGTGTGGTTCATGCTGTTGAGCTCAGAGTTCAAGTTGATGTGGAAGAAGATGCAAACAAATGCTTGATGAGGTTCACATTAGCAGGGGGCAACTGCTCCAAGATTCTGTGAGGGGAAAAGATGAGATTGGTAAAAATAATAAAATAAATACTTGGGAATTATCTTTCGAATTAATTGAAATTACAGGATCCAGCACACTTTTTAGCAAAAAGGTAAGAAAATCCCCATTTCTTCAATTTGGCAAATTTAGTTGCCTGTTTTGATTCTTTGTATTTCCTTTCCCAAGTTCTTACATCTACTTCCCTGAATACTTTCTTCATTTCCATTTTTAGAATAATTGGTGGTACAATACTTACAATCATCAAATCTTTTCCAAATTAAGCAGAGCAAAACCCTTTTAATAGATGCATTTCCTCCTGGATACAAAATGATCATTTTTCAAATAGTTCCGAGGTGATCATTTTCGAGTTACATGACTTTAGACATGTCACCACTACTTGGCTATTCACTTGGTTGGTGCCACGTCACCTCCGGGAGATGACATTATTTTCTGGAGTGAAAACAAACCTTTGTGAGATACAAGTGGGCAAGTCCTTATGAGTTTAGTGTGTGCGGTACGCATGGCTTGTAAACAAACACAGCTGATTTTTGTTTTACTCCAATGCGGGGTGAATGCGCGCAGTTGCTATGCGGTCTGATGACCTCAGGTCACATTTCCGACCAAGTGAATATCTTAGTGCCCCCAGATCTTTCATAATAATAATAATACATTTATATAGCGTCCTTTCTATACAAGCATATTCAAAAACGCTTGACAAAAAAATAACATGAATACAATACAATAATCAAAGGGTGTCTCACCGTTTCACCATGTGTATTTTCTCCTGGGGATCTTTCACCTCATTGATCGATATCCACTGGTTGTACAATACTCCGGTCAAGATGCAATCAGGTAGACTTCGCAAAAAGTCCTACAAAGCAAAAAGATCAGAAAATATTGAAACATATTTTAACTGTTGTTGAAGTCTACATTCGGCTAATCTAGTTAGAACTTAGGTTACAAACTTGTAATTATAAAGAACTTATAGTTACTGCACTCGGGGCAGAGGTTACAAAAGTCATGATATGATATATAGAATTTATATGGTCATTTTCTAGTCTAAAGAACTATTCAAATGCACTCTAAAACTAACAGACCAGTTCTCCGGCTGCTTATGGCGCACATGAACTTAGTACTTAAAAGGGAAAGTAAATGAACACCATGTTTTCATGCTTCTCTTCTCGAATAGTGTTCAGGGAACCAGGCAGGGTGACTCTCCTGCCATTGGGACCGACAGCTTAACGTCCCCTCCGAAGGACGGTGTGCGCCGTTCAACCATTGTCACTTTTCTCAACAGCTGAATGAGGAGTAGAAGCTGCAGATGAAATGCATCCACTTTTGGTGTTCGGAGTATCTGTCTGCATAGCTGTGGAAAAATCGAGTTAAGACCCGACCGAGGCTTGAACCCAGGACCTCCAGCATCTCAGCCAGTGTGCTCTGCCAACTGAGCTACCTATTCTCCTCATAACAACTTTTGAGTTGAATTCTCCCAATTTAGAAAGAAAATAATTCCTCTTACAAAATTTAATAAAGTATTCATCCACACATGCAATTATATACAGATGTGAGCAAATATACAAAAGATAACATTTGTCACAATGACAACCTTCACAAACCCCAACCTTCTGTGATCCAATCTTGTGGTGACCATACACCTTTGTGACCCTTGTTCTCACCTTGAATACTGCTGAGGCAACAGTCACTGGGACATCCTTTAGATCACATGACTCGCCCGCATCAAGTCTCGTCCTCAGCTCTCGAGTGACCCTTGCGTTCGCTGACTTGCGAAAGATACCATTGGTGAAAGGGCCATCGTTATAGATGTTTATCAGCAGGTCCATGATTGGTTCAGGAATGGTGCCATCTGGACATAGGAGACTCAGGGTTTTCCAAAGAGTCTACATAAAGCAAAGAAAATATAGGTGCAAAATAATACACAAGTCCACCAAACCATAACTAATTGAATATCTCCTAAGTGAAATAAAAGATGGACTTGCTTGACCGCTGAACTAATATTTTAAATAAATTCTATAGAAAATTTGTCAAAATTCCTCATTTTTATGACTGCCAGATGCTTACTAATGACAGAAAGTCTAAAATGACAGATCTTAACTACTATAGCTAGTGGACACAGAAATTATACGCAAAACTTGTTAACTGATACTCAATGCTGAGAAATATCACATCAAATCAGATCATAACTAAATGAAGATCACTCAGATAGAGTTTAAAAACTTCAAGCAATTTCACAAAAAAATAAAAACACTTTTGCAGTATCTCTCCTTCAAACCTCCTCTATCTATTCTTATTGAATTTCTGTATTTTCTATCGATGGAAACAAACTCACTGTGAATCCGGGTTAACAGGTGACGGACTGCCCCCATGTTTGTTGGATAGGCTCCTCCGGAATGTCAGTTTGAACGGTGACTTTTTACTTTTCTTTAATCTCTTCTGGATACCAGAAGTATCTGGGATAAAAAAGAATAAAAAATACAGTCAAATCGATTTTTACACCAAAGGCAAAATCATTTTTGGCAAATTTCATTCATGAATGATTTGGTACGATAACACTTTAAGGTATCTCAATCTGTAATAGATGAGCAAATAATACTAATGTTTGTTAATTCTTTGAAGAGATAGCAGATTTTTTCAAAATGCACAAATGATAAAGTGTCTCGTCCATTCAAGGAAACAAATCTACGTTAGGATGAAAGCTTCGGGCACAAAGCTAGGTTTTCATTTGTATGCTAGTCTATATACCTTACATGTTCTCTTAAATAAATTTCATGATCTGCTAATTTTTAAATAAAACTTGAATCAAACTTATTATGCACTTGTCAGTTGTATGACTTACCCCTACTACCCCAGCAATGGCAGTCAAAATGAGTCATTGACATATAAAATAGTGACTCACATGTGTGTCATTGTACCAAATTGTCAGTCCCCAGAGTGACTCTGTGGTGAGTTTATTACTTCAGACCCATTAACTTTGTACAGAGGTGAGTGATTTGGGGTAAGTCATTTCACAAAAAATGTCAGTCACCTAAGTGACTGAGAGGTGCATCAATGTACATGTTTTGTCCACCCACCTTGGTGCAATGACTCACCTTGTCCTGAAGTGTGGAGGTGAGTCACACAATTACAAGCTAAAGTCAAATCACATTTATGCAACATATTAATTAAAGAAGCTCTCTGAGAAATGAGATATACATTTAGTAGAAATAATTACCAGTGATTAAATATCAAAGGTTTTCAGTGCCCCCTAATGTAAGGTAAGTGTCCTTGAATATTCTAGAGACTCCAGAATAATACGCCTTCACATTTCAGCAAAGTGCTCCTTTAAATTCTCTCTTACCTATGCTAAGACCCGCATTGGCTTTTCCTTTCTTCCTCAGAATAAACTGGCACTGGAATCCCCTCAATTCATTTTCGGCAGACGACAACTGATCCGCATCGCCCGGAAAGTACTCGTCCTCTTGAAAGAGGGCAGCATCTCTGACGTGGTTCATCTTGATCGCATGAGGGTACTCATGACCTGTTAAGAGTAATGAAATTTAATATTAATAATAACAACAAATTTTAGGAATGTCGACCAATGATGATAAAGACAACAATTTAAAAGAGAACTGGATTCATTATACAGTGCATCTTTTTGTTGAATTTTAAAAATACACATCAACCAGTTTTGCCTCCTAAAGTGATAAAAATGTTATTTCATGACTTCGATAACTATTTGGTATAGATATTGGTGTTAAACAAATGTTGTAGCTCTCTGGTGGGTCAAAAAGCTTTGTTGAATATCTATTAGTCACTAGAAACTGACTTCTTGGTCTGGTGTTTCTTTAAAGAAATGTTGACCAATTATCAAACATTCAAATCATGCAATGATGGGAATTGATTCAAAAATCAGATTGGCTTAGGCAATTGCTTCATAAAGCCAAAATAATATATTAAAATTTTTTTTTGTTGTTTTTTTTTTGGAATTAACAGCTGCTATTCACTAAAGTACTAAAAAGCTTACAAATATAAATGAAGAAAGAAAAGGATCTACTTTTCAAATAAAAGAGAGCATCTAAATGAAACTTGTTTTCTTCAACCAATCAGTATCTGACAGTAATGCAAGTTACTACCTCCGGCAATGTCAGTCAAAGGTGAGTCATTGACATATGAAATAGTGACTAACATGTGCATCATTGTACCAAACTGTCAGTCACCGAAATGACCTGGAGTGGGTCAATTTAATTCAGACCCATTGACTTTGCTCCGGTGATTGATTTGGGGTCAGTCATTTCACACAAAATTGTCTGAGGGGTGCGTCAATGTACATGTTTTGTCCACCTACTTTGGTGCAATGACTCACCTTGTCCGGGGGTGTGGGGGTGAGTCACATAAATGACAAGTGCATAATACTCACCAATCAACGGGTAGAGTTCCTCCTCTCTCCCAGACTGAACCCACAGCTGGTAACTCTCGTGAAGGTCCAGGGGCATTCCAAATTCCTTCATGGACATCACCAGGACATCCCCAGCCGTCTGTGAGTCTGAGATTTGAAATGTTTTTGCCTGTGAAACAAAGGATTCAAATATGGTTAATTCAAAGGAAGATGTTGGGAATGATTAGGAGAACAAATCAAATTGTCTGTTTCACACATGTATGGAAAAATTGGACATAGAGAATAGTTCATGTTAGAATTAGAAGTTAAGAAAAGTTTTAAAACATGTTAAAATAGTAAAATAAAAACAATGACAAAAAAATCCAAGTTAAAAAAAAAAAACAGAAACGGAAGTAAAACTGCTCCACAAAAACAAGTAAATTTCTAGACTTAAACCTTATTTATTAATGTACTTACTTGTCAATTGTGTGACTCGCCGCCACCCACACCCCCAAACAAGGTGAGTCATTGCACCAAAGTGGGTGGACAAAGCATGTACATTATTGATGCACCCCCTCAGTCACTTAGGTGACTAACATTTTTTTGTGAAATGACTTACGCCAAATCAATCACCTCTGTACAAAGTTAATATGGGTCTAAAGTAAATTGACCCACCCCAAAGTCAATCTGGTGACTGACAATTTGGTACAATGACACACATGTGAGTCACAAGACTCACCTTTGACTGACATTGCCAGAGTAGTAAGGGGTAAGTCATACAACTGACAAGTGCATAAGCAAGGTGATCCACAAATTGGTAGTAAACTCTAAAATTTGCAATCCACTTTGATGGATTTCTTGAGGAACGAGGGCTTTTTAGTAAAAAATTACAGGCCATCAAATTCTATCCAAATATTGAATACATTCTGGTCTTCAAAGTAACCAGTACTTGTATTAGAGGCATGATGCCCACTGTACCTACCTTCTCAGAGGCATTGTGGTCAATGCCTGGTACTGATGCATTGTGGTCAATGCCTGGTACTGATACATTCTCAATGAGCTTCACAAACAAATCACTAAATACATTCCAAAAATTTGACTTGATCCAAAATCATGATGATGAAATACAACATCCACAAACAGCACAAACATACAAATCTGGCAACTGACTAAGAGTGGTAAAATAAAATCTACTGCAATCTGTCTCCTTTCATGCCATGCCTCTGTTTACAAGCCAACAAAACTCTCTTGACTCTATGAACCTATTGACATGCCATCTTGGAAATACTAATGACAAGATCAATTTCAGAACAATGCCTGTATCACATCATTGCACTTTCTTAAAAAGAAATAGTGTGGATATTGAGTGAACTTTAGCTTTACAGAGAAAAGCTAATCCTAACTCATCCATGATAAGCCACCACAAGAACTGACATATGTCTCCTTCCAATGAGAAAAATACCAACAGAGTTAAAAGAAAGTAATTTTCATTCACAGTAATCTTGACTAAACTCATCTAAACTAGACAATAAATTGGTGTGGGAAAGTGGTCTTTTAAAATCACTTGCTTTAATCTCTAGCTGAATGGGCTCAGATCAACTGATAACAGTTTTCACAGGGTTTCCTTCTGATAACTTCAAATCTCTTGGACATTTCAATGGTGAAAATATTAAAATTGATGACTTAGATGCAGCAAAGTGAAGGTTTATTTTTCAAACAACAAACAAAAAAACAATTAAAAAAAACGAAGTAGGTTGTTCATCTGTATGTAATACTGTGATAGTTAAACTTTCGTTATTTTTTCAGATTTTTTTTCCAGAATAGTTACGCCTTTATTATTTTTCAGAAGTCAAAATTAACATTAGTCAATCAATAAAAAATGGGGACTCTAAATTCCTGACAGAGATTTTCATTGATTTTGTGTCGGTATGTCTTTCAAAGACTCGGCTATCTCGGAAGTATTAGTCAATCAATAAAAATGGGGACTCTAATAAATTCCTGACTGAGATTTTCATTGATTTTGTATTGGTATGTCTTTCAAAGACTCCGCTATCTCGGATTTGATATTTTTCATTTAAGCTTTCTTGGAATTGTGACTTACAACAGGACTAAGAAATACTGAACAAGATATGAATGGGCTAAACCCTCAGAGAATTGGCATACCAAATGTTATTGGTTCTGATCAATAAATATACAGCCAGAATGAGAGGATATAGATTTATTTATACACCATTATCTGTAAGGTAAGGTACTACAACACAGTATAATGATTTACCAGGAAGAGGAAGGGGAGGGCGGGGAGGGTGGGGGAGGGAGGGTGAGGGTGGGGGAGGGAGGGAAAAGTGAGGGGGTATAGTGGGGGAACTAGTCCAAAGATAATGGATTTTTCTCTCTCATATTTTACTTATGTGATTGTGCCTCATGATCAACAATTGGAGTACATTCAAATGTTCAAGTTGCACATATGAACAAAAAGTACAGCAAAAGCTGAAAAAAGATGACAATTTTAGCCTAAAGGCAGACCTTTTTTCACTATAATCATGAAAAAGAGAAGCATACAAGAGACTGCAGAATAATTTGTGGTCACATTTCAGCAAAAGTCGCTTGTTTAAAGGCCAGGTATCGCGTTAACGTTGATACCGTGAAATACAACACAATCCAATGTTACTGATTGGTCAAAATATTTACACAATCACTAACCACTTACTGATCAGCCAATCAATCACCAACCACTTACTGATCAGCCAATCAATCACCAACCACTTACTGATCAGCTAATTAATCACCAACCACTTACTGATCAGCCAATTAATCACCACCGCGGACGTCACTAGTGTGATCAGATTTAATGGCAAGGGTCAAGCTTTTTGAGACAAGATAACATAAAGAAACAAAACATGTACTTCCTGTGACCCTCGGACAATCAAAGCTGCAATAAATTTCACTTTCAGTATAAACGCTACAATACACAAAAATGTGCTAAATAATAACCATCTGCTTAAGATCTTATTACACTTAAAAACATATGGAAATCCACCTTATATTCACATCTGTATTTATATGTAAGTGATATTGTAAAGTGTTGATAATGTTTTAGCATTTTCCTTTAACTGAAAACTTTATAATATTTAGTTTTTCATTAGCTTCATGTCTGTTTGTTTGATGAGGGCTTAATGGCACCACGACAGCGAGGGTGAAATTGTGTCTGAGAGGTTAGATCTTTCCAGTGGTAGGAAGTAAAGAAAACAGGGGGAGATTCAGAGAAACACAGGAACTAAAAGCCAGAAAGCTGGGATTGAGAGAGGAGGTGCATGGGTGAAAAAACAAAGTAGAGAGAGGGGGGGGGGAGGGGGTGGGAGAGGAGGACTAAATAAGGTTGTTGAGGGAAGCAAGATGAAAGAAGGAGATAGTTTTTCCAGAGGGTTTTTTTCTGAAGAGCTCGGCTATTGAGTTGTGGGGAGCGAGGGAAGCTCTGGGAAGGTTGTACAGGGGGCAAGCAAGGAGAACGTGATGGACTGTGAGGGTGGAAATGGCAATTGTTGCAGAGGGGTTGAGGGGAGCCAATAAGGAGGTGGGAGTGAGTGAGGTGGGTGTGACCTATTCTAAGACGGGTAATGTGGGTGGGCTTGATCGGAATGGTGGGCTGGATGACAAGGAGTTTGTTATCAATTTGGGAGCCCCATGAGGTTTGCCAGCAGTCACTTACTTACAGGACACTTACTTACTAGCTGTCTAACTTTAATTAATCATTGTTAAAATTTTCTATCCATTCTTCCAACTACCCAAATTCTAATTACAATGATAAATATTTTGATTTCCGTCATTCACCGCAAAATGCCTAAGTGAATAGGAATTTACCTGGATTATGTAGACAATAGAAACCGTGTACCAACCAATTAAAAACCACTGCCCTTCGAAGGGGATTCTACTAAGAAATTGACAATTGTTTTAAAGTCAACGGAAAAACTGCCCATTGTCTGATGAATGCTCCACTAATTCTGATTGCATTACACAGTTTTCTTTTTTTCATTCCTAAAACCTTGTTAGCACGAATCGTCATATGATGACATACGCTGGATTTCCACAATAATTGGAAGAATAAGCGTGAGATTTATGACTGGTTTTGATAATCTTAGCGTTTTAGGTGGACAAAACAAGAGCTGAAGTCTTTAAGAAGACAAGGGAAGAATGTCGATTTGGATGACTTAACCCCCGCAATATCCGCTTTCTACTGTGGGAAAGTGAAGAGTGACACATTTGGTTTTTCTTTACAATTTCATAAGACTGGTACGCTTTGTGCTAATTGCAGTACACAAATATGGTTGCAATACATAAGGAAATTTGCAATACATACTATGAATTCTACACACAATTCTGTGTATATGCTACAAACCATGTCTTTACAATGCAGACTAGCCCCTACACGTTAAACTGCTTCTTGAAAACAAAAAAATGAAGTTAGTTGAATTTATCAATACTTACATGCATGGATTTTGTCTCCTCGTTCCTGTTGAAAATTCGTATTGAGATGCTTTTTGGCTCTTGGGCTTCCCTTTCAATATTTACATATCTAAAAAACAAAAGAGAGTATTCTGTTGGTTGGTGTTACGTCACCTCTGGGAGAAGAGATCATTTGCTGAAGTGAAAATAAAGCTTTGCACGATACATGAGGGCAAACCCGCAAGTGTTTAATGTGTGCGTTACATTGGGCATATAAACAACCACTGCTGATCGCTTTGTTTGAACTCCACTGCATGCAGTAACTATGTGGCCTGATGACCTCGGGTCAAGAAGTAGCTGGATATCAACCAAGTGAATACACTGTTATCATGGAGACACAGCATTTCGTCAGATTCAAAGGAACAAACTTGATATCATAGTTGCAATATATACTAAGTGGTCACACATGGCTCTCTTTTACGCGGGCGGACACAAAAGGCCAACAAAATTGTGAACCATGGTTGGAAATTTGGAAAATCTTGCAGTTCTTTGCACAAACATACATTTTTTTAAAGTAATTTTCTTTGATGTTTGTGAAGCTTCCAAACTTTTTGTTATTAGAAAAGCACTGACAAGAGGAAGATCAGGTTTATTGATAGCTAAGGAGCCCTGAAAATTTGTGGTTTTATGGCAAAAGGACATTTTTGGCCAGTTTTCAATAGTATCTGTGAATTTTACTATCATAATTTCTCTCTAAAATTTTAATCTTCCCTCTAAAATAATGAATTCTCCTCTGGATGATTAATTTTCCCAAACCAGGTTTTGAACCTGCTTTGGGATAGATATTGTTCCATTCCAGAGACAATCACCTATCTCTTATTTTGCTGGACCTCTGAGGGAGGGGTCTGTTGTCTGTTCCCCCACCCTCATCCTGTTGCATATATCGTTGTGCACCAGAACCTTGAACAATACAGTGACTATCAGAAATTCTGCCTCAACAATTTCAGACACGCTACCTCTTTTTCACATGCCCTATCACGTGGCACCTTGTAAATTCCCACCAATTTTGACATGTTTGCAGTTCTTATCAATTTGGATGTTTGCAACCTCCCAACATGCGAACAAACCCATGTGCTGGGAACTAACAATTTTTTGGGGACCAGCTTAGTTTAATTGACTGTATCAACAAAATTCACAAAAGAGCTCAAAAACAAGTGGAAGGAGTGTTGTGGGATTCCTTACTTGTCCAAGAAGTGACGGTCTTGTTAGTCAAGCATGACATTTATTAACAATTGATCATAAACACAAGATAGTCAAGGTTTGTTTTTTTTTGCTTCAAAATTAATCCACTTTTTGAAACAAGTTCTCACATGGCTGTCAGCATGGTTTCATAAAATAAAAAAAAATAAAAATAAAAATAAAAAAATATAAAAGTTCACACGACATTTGGCAGAGCTTAACTCCTATGACCTACATATCAAATATTAAAATCTTCATCATACCTTCAAGCAAAATTTAGCGAGAGATTTTAGGACAGAAATATAAAGCTGCTCAAGCTGTCTTCTTTATCATACCTCACAACTTTTCATAGATTAAAAATTCCAGCAGAAAATAGATGTGCCCTTACAGAAATATTAGCTTGCAGCACGCTTGCAGCACGCTTGCGATAAGCTAACATTTGTAGCTTGCACAAGGGTGCTGCAACCTTGCAGCAAGATAGTATTTGTAACAAATTAGCTTGCTCAAGCTAGCAAAAACTATCTGCAAGCTTGCACAAGCTAGCAAAACTTTGAGCACACTTGCGCAAGCTAACAAATATTTTATGTTAGTTTGTGCGAGCTTATGTTAGCTTGCGCAAGCTAATGTTAGATTGCGCAAGCTTAGTATTTGTTTCAAATACTAGCTTGCAGCATGCTTGCTGCAAGCTTGCAGTATGCTTGTGCAAGTTTGCAGCATTTTTGAGCTAAAAATTGTTAGCTTGTTGCAAGCGTGCCGCAAGCTAAAATTTCTGTAAGGGTGCCCATCCAAACTTCCACTTGTGTGCAAAAAGTTTCATATTGTTAAGCTAACAATATTGAAATGAATTTGACAGGTTTTCATTATTCTAAAGGAGCTGGTGGCAAAGAGTGAGGGCGTATTTGTCTTGAGTCTCAAGAATATTCAAGCAAACATATCGTGCACATGATGGTACTGAAAACCCTTTGATACAAATGTACAAATTAATCATAATCATTTCTTACGAATACTTCAATGGCAGAAATATCAAAATTCGACCCGTGTTATTTCAAAACTCTCTTAAAGGATTAGTTCAGGGGTCAAGCAAGTCCATCTTAATATGAAAGAAACAAAATGGTAAAGAAAGCATTCAAAAATCCTATTCCGCTAGGAAGGTATTGCAGTTTAAAGTTTGGTGTCATTTGTGTAGAAACGACTGAAATCAAGACTAGTTGTGATATGACAGCCTCAGATTCTTAAAAGTTTTTATGTATTCTATCATATTTTGTCCTGTGATTTTGTGGCTTAAAAACCATTGGATATGTCAGGAATGTAGTAAAACAAAATCTAGTAAGGTAATTATAATTTACCACCTGAAGAAAGTTAGAGGCCAAATAATCCAAATAGTGAAAAAGTTAAATAAAGTTTCTTTAAAATACATTAACAATTGTTAAGAATGTGAGGATGAAGACATCAACCTTCCATAGTAGACTTACTACACCAGTCATTTCTACACAGATAAGACAATGCTTTGAACTTGAATATTCTATTAACGGAATAAGATTTTTGAATGCTGTGTGCATCACTTTCACATTTCACAAGTTACTCAGATTTCAGCGAAATCAAAGTTTAAAAATTTCCAATTTATAGGTGATTACTGCTCATTTGTGATTCTCACATTTAAAAAGGATTTATGCTAATCGGGTTTACATTTTGTAAAAAGTCATTGAATGGAATTTTGTCAGCCGAATGTGAGTGTGATTTGAATCATGAATGATACTGATTTTCAACGGCAAGACTGATTATTAAAAATGATTACTCGCAATAAGCAAACGTTTACAAGGATTTGCGAGCGTAGCGTGTACACGCTAAACGGTCACAGCTCTATTCATGAATTTTATACACAGGCATCAAAAACAATCTCCAACAGGTACACTTACTTGGTTAAACTGTCCCACCATAACCTCCTCTCTTCAGCAGAACTGAAGGTAAGGACAGTGTTATTCGTCGGCCAACCGAGAACAAAGGAGAATTGCAGTGACTTGCTGAGCTCGCTGACTTCTTGGATGCACGACGCCAGCCACAGCTCACTCAGACGAAGTTGATGCTTCAGACGGAATAACGTGCACGATTTGCTGTGGAGAGAAAGGGTGTGTACATTGAGTGAAAGTTATCGGTAGGTAAAACACTCAGAGATTATAAATAGATTTAAAGGATTAGTTCAGTGGTCAAGCATGTTTATCTTGTATGAAAGAGGACTTAAAGAAACAAAATGGTGAAGAAACCATTCAAAAATCTTATTCCATTAAGGAGATATTTAAGTTTAAAGTTTGGTATCATTTGTGTAGAAACTGACTGAAATCAGACTAGTTGTGATGTCATAGCCTCAGATTCCTCAAAGTCTTTATGTATTCTATCATATTTTGTTTTGCGATTTTGTGGCTTAAAAACCATGGGATATGTCAAAAAAGTAGTAAAACTGAATAAATCTAGGAATGGTATTTATAATATACCACCTGAAAAAAGTTTGAGGGAAAATAATTTAAAGATTGAAAAAAATTAAATAAACTTTCTTTAAAATACATAAAGATTTTGAGAATCTGAGGCTGTGACATCACAAATAGTCTGATTTCAGGCATTTCTACACAAATGATACAAAATTTTAAACTCGAATATCTCATTAATGAAATAAGATTTTCAATGCTTTCTTTACCATTTTGTTTCTTTTGAAGTTCTCTTTCATATAAGATAGACTTGCTTGACCCCTGACCTAATCCTTTCATTTAAGGTGCAACAACTATCGAGTAGATGCCTGCTTTTTGGTGTGATGTCATTGTTTGATAAATATAAAACACATCATTATCAACTAAAACAGTCATTTACATCTTTTTGATTCTGTTTGAGATTGTTGAGAAAGTGTGCTTACCAAAGGATATAATTTTTTCTTAGATATTTAGATAATTTTACTTTCACTCTAGCTATGTTTTTCAACACAAACCCCGTCCCCAACCCCAACCTTAAAAGTAAAGAAAAAAATAAAATTGTTTTAACTATATTTTACTATAACAAGTACAAAACACAAAGGAACACACCACTTCCTTTAAAACCAACTAAAACCCTTAAGAAAATGCACAGGGGAGGTACTTTACTCAAGTTTTAAGAACCCTGATGGCACCCCCCCCCCCTCCCAACCCTTAGATATACAAAAAAAGAAGGAAGAAACAAAGTCTTACTTTGGCTTGGCAATGAGCAGCAAATCATTGAAGAGAAACAGGTATCTGACTTGCGTCTGGACCCCGGTGGTCATTTGAACTGGACTCTCCATGATATACATCCTCTTTGTGTTGTTGTTGTTTAACGAGGTCGGAGGTTGCAGCTTTCTCGTTGATGTCATAATGTTGCCGTCCAAGTGTTCTGCTTGGATTGCTATTTCTGAGCTTATATCCTGCGCTGATAGGCTAGTTTGGATACCGTTTGAAGCACTGAAAAAAAAAATCAATGAAATGTTTGTATTTTCTATATTGCACTTGAGGTTTTGTTTTTAATGAAGATAAGATATATACAATTAAATGGAAAAGGCAACACAGCGGAAATTAAATCAGATAAGATCAGAAACGACTGAATTGACTTGCTCAATCTTCAACTGTTATAATAGCTAGCAGAAATGTCAACTGGCTTTAAATGCAAACAGATAAATGGATATAATCTTTCAAGTTCAATATTCTTGATGACTCTATAATCTAGTTTTACAAAAAAAAAAAAACACCCACCAACAAATAAACTTCACCAATTTCTTCAAATCTTATTCTTCTTTATACATATTTGAACAGTCAAATCCTTTCAATTTTTCCCACCATAGAAGATTGAATAAAGACCTTGCTCTAAGTGAAGACACAATCAAGAAACTAAATGTCTCACTTGTTACTAAACATTGAAAATCCTAATTGTCTCACTTGTTACTAAACATTGAAAATCCTTATTGTCTCACTTGTTACTGAACGTTGAAAATCAAGAAACTTATTGTCTCACTTGTTACTGAACGTTGATAATCAAGAAATTTATTGTCTTACTTGTTACTGAACGTTGCAAATCAAGAAACAAATTGTCTCACTTGTTACTGAACGTTGAAAATCAAGAAACTAATTGTCTCACTTGTTACTGAACATTGAAAATCAAGAAAAATTGTCTTGTCGTTGAAAATCAATTGTTCACTTGTCACTGAACGTTGAAAATCAAGAAATTAAACTTGTCTATTGAAAATCTTACTTGTCACTAAACATTGCAAATAAAAAAACTAATTGTCTCACTTGTTACTGAACGTTTGAAATCAAGAAAATTATTGTCTCACTTGTTACCAAACGTTGCAAATCAAGAAAATTATTGTCTCACTTGAGAAACTTATTGTCTCACTTGTTACTGAACGTTGAAAATCAAGAAACCTATTGTCTCACTTGTTATTGAATGTTGAAAAACAGAACAAAATTTCTATAAGAAAATTCTCACATCAAAACCTAACATATTAATATTCGCAACTTTCACCATGCACAATGTATCCCTTCCAAACTAAAAGTGAGCGAATCTGCGGCACATACATACCATCGCTCCATACCTGCATATCGCTTGTCACTTCAAGTGGAAATTACAAAATATCAAAATCTAAACTTAATCATACTCAATTTCTAAATAATCATATATCACACGAACAATTAATTTCAAAATATCTTGCTGCGTTGGCGATTAAGTGCACTTCTGCAAAGCCAGACAAAGGGCACTTGAGTACGCCAACTTCCACCTAACTAAAAATATATTGGCAATTCTAATTTGATCTGTTTGTGTTTGGACCATAAACACGCTCATATCACAATAGGTTTATATCCATTTAAAAACAAGTAAAAGGTTTAAGGGTGCATATCATTAGTATAACATGCAGTGAATTATTTTGTTTAAGGCTATGTTTGAGTTAACTAATTACTAAGTTAAAAGATCTATGGAAAGAATATTGATTTCCTGTTACAGGGCTCCTGACCGAAAAATGAGGGCATATTTAGTGTGGTCTCACACTAAATCGAATACCTTGCAGTACGGAATATCATAAACATTACTAAATTCCGACCTGAGTAACTAAAAATTTGTACGTATTTTCCCATTTACTTTTTGGAATTTGTTTGCTTGTGCGCGATAGGGTGAAAATTTCTGAAAAAAGCAGACTGTGTAATGCGACTTCTATTGGTTAAAATCTACATCAATTAGCAAAAACTAATGCCCTTACTTTTCGCCTTAGAGCACTTTTAAAACGAGAGCACCTTTAAAACGAGAGCATAACAAATTGGATAAGAACAGACTCCAAAATGTGAAAAAGAAGATTTTGGTTTTAAACTTCTTGCTGATCAAAGTTTTTGTTTTCAATAATTCAAATTTGTGATGTATGAAGAGGTCGCCAGTTCAAAATCTTAAAGGCAAGGATATTGTCCCATAAAAAATTCAGAAGTGAACGCGGCTGGCCGAGCTGTCAACCTCACTTCCGGGTTTCAATTATTCTTGTTGATTGCGAGATATCTACGATGTTGTTGATCACACATAGAAAACTATGTGTGTTATTGATAACATCACTAATTCCTTGCAATCAGTAAGGAAAATTGAAAACTGAAGTGACGTTATCCAGCATGGCGGCACTGAATTTATTTATGGGATATGTAATTCTAATTTCTTTACATAATTTCACAATATCTTTGATGACTTGGCACTTGGTAGCTCCTAAATGGACCAAGATTATGAAGTAATTTCGTCACAATTGTTTTGTCTCTTTGTCATACATCATACATACAATACATCTTGACCTTACATAACTAATCCTTTACAACAAAAAATAACAACAAATTGCAAATACCCCCTTCCCCTCTCCCTCCACTATTGATCCTCAAAGGAGTGAGATATTGAACCAGTTTCTTCCCCATTCTGTTTTATCTCTTTGTCGTCTATCATACAAGACAGTTTTGAATTTTCAGAGGGATGATGTTCCACCCTGCCCCTTATTATCTCCACCATGCCCCCCATGTTCCACCCTGCCCCTTAATGTCTCCACCATGCCCCCATGTTCCACCCTGCCCCTTATTGTCTCTATTGTCTCCACCCTGCCCCTTATTGTCTCCACCATGCCCCCTTTCACTAAGCACTCTACATGTTGTTAAACAAAACATACTTTGAGAACAATTTTGCTTTTTTCTCATGCTGATTACAATACCCCAATACAAAAAGATCCAGGGACCCTACTTGATGTATTGCTTCCCTCTCCACCTCCCCTTTTAAATTTCAAAGTGCCCTTGATGCCTTACAAATGCTCCTTTTGGTCAGTGACCCCATACCCCTTTCTGGGTCAAGCTAGGGGTTGACAACCGAACACCTTTGACCTTATTCAACTAATCCTTTAAGGTATGGTTTATTGGTTAAACCTGCACATGCTATTAATGACAGATGGAAAGAAGTTATTCAAATAAACCTCACCTTTTCTCTGACCCTGATTTCTTGGCACTGGTTATGGCATTGCGGATTACGGAGGAGGGAGCTGATTTCCGCCTGGTAGTCAAGGCTTTAAATTTCTGCAATGAAAGAAAAGATAAAACAATAAATAGCAAATTTATCAAATTTGATAAAATATTTCTAGCAGAAGAATATATTTTTATTATTCAAAAAACACACTTAATTTAAAAATAAATAAATAAAAATAACTTAACTTTTGTTGTTGTTCCAAACATGAAAGAAAACAATACATTGCCTCCCATGTTAGTCTCGTCTCATACATACAAGCTCTAGAAAAATGCTATAAGTACAATTTTTAAAGTCACAAACTATGCAACGTTGATGGCATTCAGTTTAAAAATCCAGAGAATACTATATATATTGATAGTTGGTTTTAAATCTGGTTAGACGCTGAAGGAAAAGTATTGTACTTCTCAAACTCAATCACCATATATAGGAAAAGGGATTAGGTCCCCCTCCCTTCTCCCTTTTTAAATTGTCTTGATATCACGGGGGAAAAAAAGGTATTTTAGGGAACAAATATCACATTTAACCGATCAGGATCAGTTTTGGCTTTGCAATCATATCTGAGTTCCACTGCTTTTCTGATTAAAAACCTAATTGATGTAAATGTTATTCTAGTTCAAACAAATGGGCTATCTGATTACGACTGATATCTGGTAAACAAGTAACAATTACATACAACTTCCTTGTTTTCCACATTACAATTACCGTTTACGGGACTTTCCCACATTCCTCCTACTAAACTCCCACTTGATTAGATAGATTAAAGAATATGTGTAGTGCATTAATGGTGCCTGAGTATATGATGGAGGACTTCAATAGAATCACAATGGTAATCAAAAAACTGGTTCCGCTAACAAGATATTCAAGTTAACTGTACTAATAGGGGGTTGTTACTATAGCTCAAATCATCATGTGAGGGGAGAAAACTTTGAAGACAGGGCTTGAATAAAGCACGCTAGCCCGGGGATAGTTGATTTACGTACAGGCTATCACAATTTCAATCATTAAAGCCCATCAGAATAGTCCTATAATCAGAATTATTGTAGCGGTTTATGTGATACATAAGGAAACGGGCTTGTGGAAAATTCAGTCAGGCTAATTTTAGCTAATAAAATAAAAGGTGGTAAAGCCCGACGGGCTGGTGATAAACCAATGTTAATTATGAGCCGTTTGAATGCACCAAAACGTGTCTAAAGTTGCTATGGGTAACACTTCTACTCTTATGCATTCAGTCATAGTTAAGGACATGTACTCCCATCTTTGTTTGCTTTATTGGGTAAAAGTTTTAGGTGGGGAGGGGGAATAGATGTGTTTTGTATCTTTACCATACACACACTAAGTCTCATTGCAAAAAACACTTTACTCATGATAAATTAGGAATTTCATAAGAAATTTACAGCAATATACAAATTTACATGAAGATACAACAAAATTTACAGAAAGATACAAAGAAATTTAAAGAAAGATACAAAAATTGATAGAATGATACAAAAAATTAGAGATAAAGACAAAAATTACAGAAAGATACAACAAAAATTGGAGAAAGATACAAAGAAGTTCAGAGAAAGATACAAAAATTACAGAAAGATACAAAAAATTACAGAAAGATACAAAAAAATTGGAGAAAGATACAAATAAGTTCAGAAAAAGATACAAAGAAATTTACAAAAAGATACAAAGAAATTACAGAAAGATACAAAAACTTACAGAAAGATACAAAAAAATACAGAAAGATACCAAAAATTACAGAAAGATACAAAAATTACAGAAAGATACAAAAAATTACAGAAAGATACAAAAAAAATTAGAGAAAGATGTTCAGAGAAAGATACAAAGAAATTTACAGAAAGATACAAAGAAATTTAGAGAAAATACAAACAAATTTATAGAATTATAGGCCTCTAAAGATTTGGAGCTAGATATGATACTGAAAAAGCCCAGCAAAAGCTCAAGACAAGGAGGTAGAAAGTGGTTGAATCCTTGCTCAAGCTACTCATGAATTTTTAAGAAGTATTTGAAAAATATTCAGTATGCAACTTCCCAGACTTGATTGTGATTGGCTAACTCTGAAGTTTGTTTTGCAAATAATTACCTAATATGAGTGAGGTTATCAAAATGATGTTATCTCCTGTTTTGACATGTTTTGGCAGGGTTATTTACATTCCAAGATGTTATCTTTTGCAACATGATATAAAAACATTATTTTTGTTGACAATTTCCCCATTGTTTTAATGTAACAATTTTCATTGGAATTTCCTTTGTTTATTGCATGCTGGGGTGAAAATGTGTTTTGGTTAATGTTTCAGCAGGGAGACAGGAAGTTCTCAGAGAATGCTTTTTGATAGCAACAGAATTTCCAAGTTGAGAGCTAAAAACAATTATTTTATGATACTTATATAAAGTCTATGTGTACCTGTAAGAACAAAAGCTACATTGCTTTAAAATCACTTAAAATTGCAAATATATATATATATATATATATATATATATATATATATATATATATATATATATATATATATATATGTATATATATATATATATATATATATATATATATATATATATATATATATATATATATATATATATATGTATATATATATATATGTATATATATATATATACATATATATATATATTTATATATATATATATATATATATATTTATATAGATATATTTATATACATATATATATATATATATTATATATACATATTTATATATACATATATATATATATATATATATATATATATTTATATAAACATATTCATATATACATATATATATATATATATATATAAAATATATATATATATATATATATATATATATATATACATATATATATATATACATATATATACATATATATATATATATATATATATATACATATATATATATATAAAATAAAAAAATGCAATAAAAATGGAAAATTTTCGATGAATTCCAAACAAAATTTAGCAAAAGTTGTTTCTTTGTGCCAATACACGCTATAAGACCAAATGATTCACTTTACCTTCACACGTTTCATGACTATGAATGATATTGACAACACAAAGTAGGTACAAGGATTTTCAACTTTTCCTTCACAATGCTTTAAATGATGAGATTGCAACTAAAAGTATCCAATGAAACGTCAATGTTTATAATATCCAACTTATCTCCCGTACTCAGTATGCGATAGTAGTAATTTCTTTTCTGACTAATGTGTTCACTTTAATACAAACCAATCAAAATGGCATGAAAAATGTTTAGCCTTTAAAGGTGTACTCCAAATGTTTAGCATATAAAGGCGTATTTCAAATGTTTGGCATATGAAGGTGTATTCCAAATCCAAAATATCAAATTACTCGTGCGTTGATCAGACAATTAAAGTTAATGACAGCAGAAGAAACATTATGAAGCAGAGGACTGAGAATGCATTGTTTTACAAAAATAAAAAAAGATGCCTCATTTCCCACAAATGCCAGTGATCAGGTGTCAAACACCAAAAATGCCGGAATAAAAACACTTTGTGCTTTAAATAAAATGTAATATCCCATGTACAACAGATAGTAAGAAATTTACGTCATTCTACTCAGCACACTGTAATACACTTCGAGGCAAAAACAATTTTGAACAAATCACCGGTTAATAATCACAAAATTATATATAAACAATTTCACTTCAGTGATGCTCACATGCCTTAAGCAAAATATATATTTCTAGTGAGCGGCCAATGAACTGAAAGAGATTTCTTTAGTCCTGATATGATTCCATTGAGTCTCTAATTAATTTAAGTGATCGCTCCTAGAATAATTCCTGAAGGACGTCAAGCGACAGTGAGTCATCACTGTAATCTTACTTCAGCTCTTTTCCCTCATAAAACTTTGGCAAAATGTTTAATCCTCTCCACATATATACACCCTTGAAGACAATATCACACTTCCCCAAAAAAAATCATCAAGAGAAAACAACCAATCAGAAAAGAGTTATTTCTTGCAAGAGAAACAATCCATTCAAATATTTTAATCTCCTAGCGTAATTCGTAATCCGATATTCTCCACACTTAAAACGCATTTAACACCTTCACACCTGGTGATATTTTCAAAGTCATGTTAACTCTGACACCCCATGGTGTTTCTGACGAAAAAGGAATACGCGTCGTCATTTCTTTTTGTAACAAGTTTCTTTTTAATACCACATAGACAAATAAGTATTCTGTATCAAGCATCCTACTCACATCCATGAATATCACTGATGTATTTGACCGAGTCTGGGAAAGAATCGTAATATTGTTTAAAGTATATAAACAGATTCACCTACTAGTGCTGACCTTCTGACCTTTTGACCCATCGAGTAAAAAATGCAGCATTTTATTGCTTCCTCTACATCAATTTCTTGCTTTCTGACAAGCCTGGTAGATAACTTGTAAGTGACACAATAAGAATTATAATGAAGTATTTCATTGAATTGCAATATTCCTGTAATTAAGTGATCGTCATCTATTTTCCTCAATCTTTCGAGGTACAATAAAATGGTTATAATTTCAATTTGAATCTTTTTTTATTAAGCATTCCAATCATATGTCTATGAGAAGTGAAGCAGGACAAATTCTTTGAATTTTGGGCAAATTGTGATGTGATTCTTGGGAAATGATTGATATACAAAACTTATTTTGCTTTTGTTAAAGTAGATGAATTCCAGGTAAAGTAAAAAAAGGGGGATTTGGAATATTTCAAAAGCAAGGACAAAGGTACTCATTGCTTCTTTTTAAAAAATGAATATTAGTTTAACTCCCTCCCTCCCTCCCCCTCCCGCTTTCTCTTCTCCTCCCTCCCTCCTCTCTCTCCCTCCCCCTTTCTCTTCTCCCTCCCTCCTCTCTCTCTCTCTCTCTTCCTTCCTCCCCCTCCCTCCTCTCTCCCTCCCCCAAAAAAGTAAACAAAAATGTGAAAAATTGTAAGTACTTTCAAACCAATTTAGTAGACAAGAATATTTGTAGGCAAAAAAAAAAAAAAAAACCTGGACCCAAGACCAACTCACCAGTTGATTGTTCACAATATCCTAGGTAAATACTGATAACAATCAAGAGTGTGTCCATAGGGAATAAACTGCCAAGTGAACTTAATCATGGAGTTACTATCTGAAAGTAACTCCATGGCTAGGCTCACATTAAGGTACAGTAATATGATACAAAAGAAATTCAATCAACAACTCCCTGAAAACATATTACAATCTAAACATATTACAATCTGTACACAAATAACCTTCCTTTGACCTCTTGTAGAGCAATACATTTTCTTTAATCATTTTATGGCACAATTTCCCCAAAACAGTGACCACAACACACATTTATGGCATGATTTAATAGTTCATCATCAGCCATTTTTTGGTCAAAATCATATAACTTCCTGAATCTCTTCTCAGAATGAAGAAGATGGGAGTCATTTCCAATTTGTCAACAGCTTTCTCAATTACACTTTTTTATAAAAATTTAGAGAAAATGTTTTCTTCAAAACTGTAGAGACAATTTTTTTTCTTCAAAATGAACCATACAGGCAGGGTATAGTATTGCTTTTGACTGGCTAGAAACAACTTTCATCTTAACAATTTGGGCAATTGGTAATAAAAGGGAAAATGTTGAAAATATTGCTAATGAAACCATTATACAAATGATTACATTTTCATAAGCAAAATGGTATGAAGCTCTGGTTAAATTTGTCTCCCTGCTATCTAATATATTTCATCATACTAGACCACCGATTATTTTCATGGATGGATATTTAACTTGAAAATGTTCATAAGAATTTGCCTGGGACTATCTGTCATATTAAGGACAAGAAAGGTAATGCTTGTGTAACCTTCTTGGACAACTTAACACTAGAACAAACTGTTTGTTTGTTTGATGAGGGCTTACAAGCACCACGACAGCGAGGGTCAAATTGTGCCTGAGAGGTTAGATCAGACCTGCCAACCTTTAGGATCACCAAACTGTATTCTGGAACTACAAAATTGTAATTTTGATAAAAAAAAACTGTACTCTTCAAACAAAATGTACAAAACAAAGGTTTACTGTGGCTGGAAAAAAAATTACCACTGTACTTTCAGTTTCTCTTATTGTACGAATCTGAATCTGAATCAGTTAAGTCGGCAAAATCAATCCTTCAAGAGGACATGAACGCCAACCGAGCGTAAAAAGTATGAATAAAAAATAAATAAAAAAAAATGAAAATAAATAAATTGTATTAAAAAAAAAAAACGTACAATCGTATTCTCAACATTTTCCCGTATTAAATACGGCAAAATCATACTGGTCTGTTAGATCATTCCAGAGGTAGAATAGAAAAAAAACAGGGGGAGATTGAGAGAAACACGAGAACTAAAAGCCAGAAAGCTGGGATCGAGAGACGAGGTGCATGGGTGAGAAAAAACAAAACAAAGTAGAGAGGGGTTGGGAGAGGAGGATTAAATATGGTTATAGAGGGAAGCATGATGCAGAAACAAACTAGGTGTCTTAACACCTGAACACTGGTAACCCTTTTTTGACCTCTTGTACAGCAATAAATTATCTTAAATCAGTTTACGGCATAAATCCAGCCAGCTACACAGTGACCACAAAACACATTAATGGCATATCTCACTGGTAAGTAATCTTGGAACAGTTAAAAATTCAAACTTCCAAATTCTCTTCACAGAATAAAGAATAACTGAGCTCAGATAATTGTGATTTAAATGCCCCCAACAAGAAGGTGGCACCTCCCTGCCCCCAATGAGCAGATAAACCAAATCATTTCTGCCCTTCAAGTTGAACACTAAATTAAAGGCCAGATATCATGTTTCTATGAACAGTAATTACAATAAAACTCAAATGTTTCTGATTGGTCATACACAAATACCGACAACCAATCAATTACTGCCGCTGAATTGATTAGCACACTGTACATACACACACAATGCATACAGTGCATACTTAATTAAAAAAGATCCAGAACTGGACAAAAACGATATGAACAATTTTTACAAATTTTACTTTAAGCTTCACAATGTCAGTCAAAAGCTTTGTAAAATAACACTTCTTATCTTATGTAGGTAGTCTATAATGTAGAGTTATGCTGTCATGTCATTTGCTTGCATTGACAGTTTTATCACAGAGCAAAATATGAACATGACATCCAATATGCTGTGACATTCTACCCACAGATAACAAATTATTCAAAAATTCCAAATCTGGCTAAAGGTTACCAATATATCACTTGTGACATCATACCCACACGAAGATCTAGAAACATAAGGTCTTGGGGGTGTTTGCATCCATCTTGTAGTATATGATTCAAGGAAGTGTCAGATACTTCAGTCTTTTACAAGATTTAAGACAACATTCACTATGCCCTACTTCTTTCACAAACCTACAAATCACATACTTCGAAATGACATAAACAAGGGGACAATATATATAAAAAAAAAATAGGTTTCTTTCACACAAGAGTAAAACATACCAGAGGGAGAAATACCACGCCACGTGGTACTTTGGATATATAGAGGCAATTAAAAAAAAAAAAATGTATATTCATATATTTTTAAATGTTGTGTTTATACATGTACAGTATAATTTATTTATCACACTGGAACATGTAATTTGTGTTTATTTTGTTTCTTGTTTAAGTGTTAAGATTTCGGCCTTAAACTATTATAAGCCACAATCACAACAACCAATGTAAAATTGTATTTGGCCCATGCCTGACACTATTAATGATGAAGTCAACGACACAACATTCTATGAGATCCTGCGTCATCCTTTTATCAACAGCATCATACCAAGTTTGATTTAAATCGGACATGGGTTTGTGGAAATATGAGCATAAACAGAATTTTACAGTTAGTCCTGCTTTCTCATTTAAGGAATATTACCATATTTTTTCATTACCTTTCACAAGATAACAAAAATTTAGAAACAATTTAGTACAAAAATCATGTTGATATGTTATTCCTACCAAGAGATATTAAAATTTTAAGGTTCACAAAAATGCTAATAAATGAATAGGAAAAGGCTCAGTATGACATCACAGCAACACATTCTCCCAAAAGGTTTTCTATATTTCATTCAAATAAATAATCCTTTTTTTTTTTTTAGTAAACCTGCTAGAAAAATAATTTAGTTTAGGTAAGTTAGGTATTTATATACATTGCCAAATATACCCTATTTCAATAACTTTGGGAAAATTGTTTCTAATCATACAGAAACCACCAATTAAGAGTCTAAGAAATTCATAAACATTCGCAATGAAATTGTCTCTATGACATCATCAAACACAAATTCATCATACTGTGCAAAAACTTAAAATGCAATTGAAAAATCTTTAAAAATCTATACATCCTGAACGGAATATGATATCAACCTGAATTTTGTACCAAATTGGCTCTAAAAGTATGCTCTTTCAAATAAAATTTTACAAAAAAACCATTGGAATATTCCTTTAATATTCATGACATCAGCACCACAAATAGGGATCATCTACAGGCCACAACACATCCACATACCAAGCATGACATAAATCCACCGCAGTTCTTGAGATATCGTGTTTACAAACTTGTTAAGAATTTTACATTTAGCCCCACCTACTAATTAATATTCATGACATCGGCACCAAAAACAAATGGGATTATCTACATACCACAGCACATCAATATACTAAGTATGACATCACTCGACACACGGTTCATAAGAAATCGTGCTTATAAGCTTCTGTCAAACAGACATACATACATGTACCAATATATACATATACCCATACATATATACACCTATACATACATACATATACACATAAATACATGTACCCATACATACATATACCCATACATACATACACCTGTACATATACCAATGCATGCATGCAGCTACATACATGCATACATACAACATACATACATACATACACACACACACACATGCGAGCATGACTACATTGGGTTTTTTATACCATTGCTCCGGAAACAAAAACTAGAACTAAAAAAAAAGGTGCACTCACAAAAATTAGGTATCTGTATTAAATCACATACATTTAAGGGTGGTTGGTCGTCAAGCTTTGGGAGTAAAAAGTTTAAAACATGGCATGTTTACGATGTTGATGATAACAAAGGATATGTGTGATTAGTGGTTGTAGGACAATGTAGGTTGGTGTTAAATACAATTTCAACCCTGAAGTTATGGAAATTTAGGAAAGGTGACAGCTTCTAGTGGGCTACCAAACACACACACAAACTCATGGAAAAGGCAAGGTGTACGTTCTACATTTTTCTGTCCACAAAAAGTTTGTTTTTTCTTTTACAACGATTGATCAGTCTTGTTGTGTTTTTGTTTATTGTTGAAGGTAAAGATGTCTTTTGGGTTACCTAGGAGTATAAGATGTAACCATCTCGAAAAAATACCCCCGACGTAAATGGTTTAAATCTGAGAAATTATAAAGAAAAATAAGTTTAATTACATGGCTCCCATACGGTATCGCTGGCTGGGCAGCGAAGTAGCGTGGATTGTAAACCTACTATATTAATTAGAAAACAATGCATATTCATGTTGGAAGAAATGTTACATATTTGACGTCAAAAGTATGGCATATCCTTGGCTAGGCTGCCGGCAGCCAGGTATATACTTTAAAGTGAACCTGTATTCTATAGTTGTACCGGCACCTATTCAGACATAAATATAGGTACAGGAGTGTCCCTCCCTCTCCCCCCACCCCCTCCTTACAAGACTAGTGATATATTTTTTAGCAGATAAAAACTGGGCAAATCTACAGTTTAATATGCTCTGTTTACTTTCATTTTCAAGCACGTTCCATTGTCCCCCAGAAAAAAATATGACTCCATAATGCCTATGTCACTTAACTACAATATTCATTCCTATATTCAGAGAAATCTAAATCCTACCGTATGGCGAATGCTTTAGAAATAGATCTACGGAAACTAAATCTACAATAAAACAAAATTTCATACAAGATTAAAGGAATATTCCCATGTTTTTTCATAACCTTTCATAAGAAAGAGAAAAATTTCAGAAACAATTTAGTACAAAAAACATTTTGATATGTTGTTCCTACCAGGAGATATTCAAATTTTAAGGTTCACAAAAAATGCCAATAAACGAATAGGAAAAGGCTCAGTATGACATCACAGCAACACATTCTCCCACAATGTATTTCAATAAAATCTATCATAATTTTTTATTGGTAAAACCTGCTAGAAAAATAAATTGATGAAAGTTAGGTATTTATATACATTGCCAATTACACCTACTTCAACAACTTTTGGAAAATTGTTTTTAATCATACAGAAACAACCAATTAACATTCACAGGAATACATAAACATGTTCAAAGGAATTGCCTCTGTGACATTATCAAACATGAATTCATCATAATGTACAAAAACTTAAAATGCAATTGGGAAATCTTTAAAAATCCATATCTCCTGAACGGAATATGATATCAACCTAATTTTTGTACCAAATTGGCTCTAAAAGTATGCTCTTTTAAATAAAATTTACAAAAACACCATGGAAATATTCCTTTTAACTTCCTAAGCAATGTTACGAAAATACACAAAAAAATAAACTTACGAAGTCTGCCACACTGTTGCTCATTACAAGCTGCAAATTACAAGGAGAACTAACAGAATACTGACTCCTCCTTATAATATATATATCCAATTATTCAAATTCTGCATCCGTGAATCACTTCAAGAATTTCACCACCATGACATCATCATGTACCAACACTGATGATACCCATCTTGTTTTCAACCCACCTTGTTTGCCCGAGTGTCAGATCGAAAAAAGTTAATTGAAACCTGCCATTTAAGATTCAAGTTTGTTATTATTTGCGCCTTTCGTTAGTCCGAGATATTATCTTCTTCTTACTCATGCAGGCTGAGCTAATATTTTTTGATATAAAAAGATACAGAAACTATCCTTGACTCTTATTCCTTGATTATTTACTCTCTACTGTACATGAAACTCGTGATACAGCCAGGGATATGCTACATACCATATCGCTGATACAACAATATGGTTGTGCTTAATTTTGATCTGTGATGCTTCTAATACAGATGCCATTGCTAAGGGAAGGGGGAATATGAAGAAAATTAGTTTCAGATTCTACTGTAAAACATGAGCGTCAATGACACTGTAACTCAACAAAACTTATCCAGCACCTTACAGACCCCCACACTGTAAACTAAAAGTGCTGATGTGTTAATGTATGGATATATTAATTAAAAGAGGCGAATTCATCATATGTGCACAATATTTAGAATTCCTTTCAATTTTTTTTGATTGGTTGAAATTTTGCTGCGCAATTCGTTGTCTCGTATTGCAAGGTATATAGTTATCTAAAACGCCTTGAAGGTCACTACACGACTTAGCCCAGTAGGTTACGGCGATCGGAAGTATTTTTTTCCCCTTATCAACAGTCGTGAGTTCGAGCCCTGGTAGAATCGTTTATTGCGACTTTTGCTTTCATCTTCTTCAATTTTTTTTCTCAGTAATTTTCATTTGGTGACTATTATTGTAGTATTATAATACTAATCTTTCGCTTTCTGACAAACGCATTGAAAAAACAAACAAGTGTCTCGTCACAGTAACGTGACTTGGCACACACAACGTACATGCTAGTGTCTGGCTGTACAAACCATGGACTTCTCTTCTAACTCCATGTACAAACAGACAGTGGATCGGATCTTGCGTCCACAACCAGAAGTGACGTTAAAATATCGCATCCCCCAATTTTAACATATTTTAATGAGACGAGCCTCCCTCTTTAAAATAAAGTCTAATGGTTTGCATAATATAAAATATAAGCTTCAGTCAATGCTAACTCCATTCTTTAGCATAATTCCAAAGACATTGTAATTTGGTTGCAGTTTCCGACAAAGTTTCAAGAAAAACAAAATCCCTGTATGTTGGTTAATCGATAAAGAATTTATGTTTATTGTTTCTATGTACCGCAGCTTTTCACAACCTCTATTAGGTATTTGGGTATTGGTCGACAAAACTTTAGAGAAATGGCAGAAAAATAAGAAGGAATAAATTTCATCTAAAAAGACCCAAGATATTTAAGCCTTACTCTACCACGTGGCAATATTATCGCAGTTTTCAAACCAACTTTTTCTAAAAATAAAATTGGGACTTTACCAAAGTCCTATGGAGTAATCTTGGTATGATTTTAAAGTATTCGGATATTTCTTTCACAAAATGTAACTTTTTTATAAGAGTCATATTACAAAATTTTGAGATAAAGTAGCTTGAAAAAGGGTTAAACTTAAAAATTGCTACAAAATTGGCAATTTTTTAATTAAAAAAAAAAAAAATCCTTTTAATTCTTACAATAACTTGAAGATTACATTTTTTCTTAAAATCAAACACGCAAATCCTAAGACATGATATTATTTATTTCTGGTCTAATTTTTATAATCCCTACCTGCAATCTTTTGTTCTGGAGAAATTTCTTAATTTTTTTATGAATATCTGTTATTTTTGACACATTTTCTCTCTCTCAAAAAAAAACAGTACATTGCACATGCTTCGTTGAACCGCTGTTCCAAAGTGCTTGCAATTTCCTTTCATTTGATACATAAATACAGGCATACCCCCTCTATTTGGACACTTTCCTATAATAATTAAATTTCACAACAGCATTTTCAACGATCACCTGGTGTAGAGGATATGAACATGGCGAGTGCACTTTGGTGTTTTTTCCATCTTTCCTTTCTTTTTAAAATTCTAGATTAGCATCGTTGTAAAGGAGTTTTTATAAAGAATCTAAATATGTAACACAAATCTCTGTTTTCAATATTGACAAGGAAGTTATACTTGCCAAAAATTGCTTATATTTGCATATTATTGTCCAATGTCTTAGCTTCCATTCCAACCAAACTTGTAAAAGTAAGGTTGTCAAATAAGCATATAAAAAAAAAAAAAAAAAAAAAGTTACAAAAATTGGGCTCACATTTTTCAAGGCCCTGGTAGAGAGTAAGGGTTAAAACTTTACAAGACAAATTACCTTCAGCTGAGGTAGTTTTCAGTATGGGCTGAACTCCTTTTAATGTGTATATACTTGATGGTGGTTTGTACCACAAACAAAGTACAGGATATTGTAAATATTAAGTCCTGATAACTAAACCAAATCTATCACCCTTATTGGTCCCTGCGATTACAAGTAAACCTTGAGAATTTGAGGTATCAATATAATGTTTAAAATACTGTATTTGCTAGATGATTGATGAAGCATTTGAACTAATTCTGTTCCAACAGCCACAACTCCCTTATACAAAATAAACAATAACTGACCTTTTGATAAATGACATGTTGAAAGAAGTACAATTTGACATGTTACTGTATTCAACACATTTTCATAAGAAATGACATTCTGATGTGAAAAGTACTTATTCTCTCTCTAATAGCGCCCTGGGTACTTTTGAAAACTTTCTAGAGGTGGGCGCTCTTTAGAGATACTGTGTACATATAGCCTAGCCTCATAAACATTGCACCGCACATTTAGTGCTACACAAATGTATGTATCGTCTATTCTATCGTTAGTACTAGTGTCACGACAAGTAAAAATTATTTCACGAAAATCTTTTACTTATCGCTACATCAATTTTCCACCAATAAAAATTGCATTATAAACATCATAAAGATACATACCCCGGTATCTAAATAATTCTCCCTTCATAATAACATAAATGATTATAGGGCAAAAGTTTCAATCATTGTACAGCCGTAATGACAGAATAATGTTTGGTGGTTGTGCAATATATCACTACAGATCCTACGCACTGGTGCGGCAAGTGCAGATTCAGCTCTGGCAATGCGTCCTGCTGCACAAAAATAGCATGTGGGGAGAGGGGAGGGGGGCATACGGAAGAGGGGCGCTTATTTGATAGCATACGGTATATATACCCCACAATATCCCACGAAAATGGAATATATTTATTGGTGCAGTACTACAGTATGAAATAATTGCCACATACTTGTGCATGCTTTAAAGTGTTAGCTTCCAGTAAGCTTGAAATTTCTGTAAGGGCATAGTATTCGTTCTCCTTTTAAACCAAGGTAAGCATGGCATGAAGGATTACATGTAGCTAAAATGATAGACAAGTTTTTCAATAAAAATAGTGACACAAAAAAACCTGCATTAGGTCCTTGCATGTCAGTAATAGCTGCATGACCTGCACTTGATGATTATGTATCACATTTGTTTACTTTTTAGGTGTTGTTGTGTTAACACAACCAAACAAACAACTGAGATAAACAAAAACCTTACCGTGTTCTCACTTGATTACGAGTTCCCAATCAGACCCACGCAGGCAATCAGATCCGCTGATCCGCCGAACAATCACTGGATCTGATTGCATGTCATTTGATTTTGATCCTAGTCGAGGGTAGGATCATGATCAGCGATCAGATCCACAAATGAAATTGTCAAAAACAATGTGAATTTCAGATTAGTGTCCTGCGATCACGTTAAGTTATACAAGTTTACTGTAATAGTATCCTGTTTACTTCCATTACATTTCACAGCTTTTGCGTCATACTCATGCTCCGTGAGCAGATCGCCTGCAGTAGGGTCTGATTGCGAGCTGGCACTTCGGTGATAACACATGACATATGTTTTTTTTTCTTTTTTTTTGTCCGGGATTATGATCCTGAGATAAGTGAGAATACCGTCCTCATACTCAACAATAATCAGAAATTTCAATCACTTCATGGACTTGCTTTGTTAGATTTTCTTGCAGAAAGAACTTTACACTATCTGCCTATTATGGTATTTGAACTTGGTAAAGGTCTATAACCTGTAGAGGCAACATGATAAGCTAAATAGCTCAACAATTATTCTTTACCGTGCCTCCTTTACTTTCTTCACCTCTGACCTGTACAGTGGTGTAGGAACTGGAGGGGAGGGGGGAGGGGGAGGGGGAAGTACCATTTTGGCCCCCAATAATGAAGGTCTAACAAATTGATTACGAAGACTCAGATTCCATGGCATCTTTTTTTCTTCATTTTTGCGAATTTGTTATCAATTTCCAGGAAATTTCTCTGAATTTTCATGAAATTTTCTTTAATTTTTGTGGAATTCCTCCATTTTTGGAAAATTTTACCAACATTTTTATGACCCCGCCCCCTCCTAAAATAGTTTTACTGTAAATAAAGACTCCTATATTTTTGAAGATTTGTTTGGGAAAAACTGCTCCCCCTCCCACATCAAATATCTTCCTACGCCACTGCTGTAAATTAGGTATTTGGAAGTCCAGATATTAGCTAGATTTTGAGCTACCTGCCTTAACATACAGAACATCACTGGAACTTAGGAAATACAGAAATTAACACACATCCAAGCAATTATCGCACACACATTACCCGCCAAATACACTCTCAAAACTACTTGCAAAACAGCATATTTTCTTTCCCCCTGCAATTTTCTTTTGAAAGTGAAGACTTCCAAAACAACTTGCCAAACCACAAAACTCTCTTTTGTTGCATGAAATGAAATTCTAAGCATTAGTATAGCTTAAATGTCATATGTTAAGAGCATTAAAGTTGAACTTTATTTTTCCTACAGGAATATTTTCCTTTTAAATCTAAGAACTTTTCACGACTTCTGTTTTCTTTGAGAAGAATGCCTGCAGTAAAGATCACACAGCATCACCTTTGCATTGGGGAGTCTGAGCATAGGTTAAGGAACTTTCACCTGAACCCATTAGCACTCCCGCTACGCTAAGTATACCATGAAACTGATAGTACACTCCGGATTAAACTCAACACTCCTAAGTGCTTTTGCTTCCCTAGAATGTAAACTACAAATGCAAGCAGAATTTAAAAAAAGTCTCTCGCACTTGTTGTGATAAACTCTCGTTTGAACTTTCAGGCTTTAAAACTCTTCTAACAACTTATCAAATTTGAAAGAGTGCGGAACATGGACATTTTTTATCTGAATGTCTCACAGACATGCTTTATATCCCGGTTCAAGAAGTTTTCAAATTTTGTTCAGATTTACCATAGTTTCTGAGATATGACTGACTAAATTGTCCATTTCAGTGTATTCAATGCTCTTCTGTGGTAGTTGAGCGTGAGGTAATTTAATGCTTTCTCACATAGCTTTGAGCATGGAGCTATTAACCGTAATAGCTCCATGGTTTACAGGAGCTGTCAAAAGATCTCAGCGCTCTACTTACATGCTATTAAATACTATTGCACATCTTATCTTTGGATGCACCAGTGATCTAATAAGATCTTTTAGAACAACGGTGTAGCCAGCCTTTCGGATGGGGCGGGATAGGGTGTATACTCTGGTTACCCTCATACGAACTTAGTGTCTGTGGTTGTCATTATAGTTTTGTTGACCTTTTAACTCATGCTCCCTGGAACCAATTACAAATAGATCCATGAGCTGCACAGTGGCGGCGCTACGGGGGTGCATGTGCATAGGGAGGGGGAGGGGAAAACAAGATCACTTATTTCCCTGGGCCCCCCAATTTCCATCACAAATTTTGGAAAAGTAGCATATTTTGTCTGATTTATAGGCTTTCCCCCCTCCCAGAAACCAGAGACAAAATCCCCCCATCCCCACAACAATCCTGGCACTGCCACTGGAGCTGCATAAGCATGTCCTATTCTCAATTAAAACAATCATAGTTATATTAATTATCTCTGCAGGACCTCCTATACTGTGGCTCCTTCTTCCATATCGTAACAACTCAACTTTACCCCTTTCTTTACCACGCGACGATATTATCGCCGTATTGGGTGCCCCATCTTTGAACCCGCCTTCCAAGGGCATTTTCAAAAACAAGCTGGTAGAGTACGGGTTAATCAACCCGTGACAGGTGTGCCAACTCAAAAATATGTGCAGCATGGTCCCGGTGGGTGGCCCAATGGGTCACTGAAGCGGAACGAGCCCATCTCTGCTGCTCGGAAGACAGAGGATCCTTCAATAATCAGCCTGTGCTTAACCCTTACTTTCCCACGCGGCAATATTATCGCGTTTTGGGTGCCCCATCTTTGACCCCCACCCAAGCGCATTTCGAAAAAAGTGCTGGTAGAGTAAGGTTAAAGTCACAGTTGACATCAGATCATTTAAAAAAATTTTTTTTTACAAAGGTTGTTTGACAATTATGACAGCATAATAAACAATTACCTATTAATAACAACATAATTTTTTTTTAGGACAGCCTCTTCAAGATAACATCCGCTAGTTCAAACAGACCAGGTAGGAGATAAACACTTATACATGTCAAGAAGGAAACAAAGTACAAAATATTTTTGTAAATAATATGTCTTGATATCATTACATGGTTGGAATATCAAACAAAATTCTTCCCACAAATGTAAAATATTGATTAGTTTTCTTCCCTCTATTGTTTGTGAAACTAATTATAATACTTTTTTTGGAATAAGAAAATCCCTGACAAGGGACCACACAAGACCAGGTTAATTGATAGCTAAGGAGACCTGAAAATGTGTGGTCCGCTAGAGAAGACATTTGTGACCAATTTTCAATATAGTCTCTGTGAATTCTAATTTCATAACTTCCCTCTGAAATCTTAAAGTTCCCTCTAAAATGATAAATCTTCCCGAATCAGGTTTGGGAAGTTGGCAAGGTTTTCCTATCATTGTGTCCTACAGAAGAAAAACTATGTCTTTGAATATGAAACTGAAGGGCAACAGGCACATATTGTATACAGGGTGTATTAATGCACTTGTCAGTTATAGGACTCACCCCTACTACCCCCACACCACCCCCCAGCAATGTCAGTCAAAGGTGAGTCATTGACATATGAAAAAGTGACTCACATGTACGTCATTGTACCAAAATGTCAGTCACCAGAGTGACTCAGAGGTGAGTCAATTTACTTCAGACCCATTGACTTTGTACAGGTGTGTGATTTTGGGTAAGTCATTTTCACAAGAAATGTCAGTCACCCAAGTGACTGAAGGGTGTGTCAATATACATGTTTTGACCACCCACTTTGGTGCAATGACTCAACTTGTCCTGGGGGTGTAGGGGCGAGCTACACAACTGACAAGTGCATAAGATAAACATAGCCAATGTCATTCTTCATGTTAACACCTTTTTATAAAATCATTTTTGTTGTTGACATATTCTTTTTAAGTTAATATACAACTTGTATGATCTTGCCACTATTCATGTAACACCTAGAAGTTTTTCATATAAAGGAGTTTTGTCGAAAAGTGTTTGTTTGTTGAAAATTCCAATAGTAGTCACATTCATACTGGCTTCCAAACATGACGGGGCAGGTATTAACACAAAGAAAAGTAATTGGTGACTATTTCAGCTCAAATATAGTTTATGAATATTGTTTTCCAAGAGATTTTTAATAATGTCACATGCAAGAAAAGTAATAAAATAGTCTACAGTATGGATCCCAGAATAATGTTTAATAAAGGAACTGAGAGGAAAAATACCAAATTTGAGAAACTGAGAGGAAAAATACCAAAGTTTAAAAACTTGCAAAGAAACTCACCTGTTGCTTCATCTCTAAGCCTCAACGTTTGTTTTTGTTATGACTTTAAAAGTAATTCAGTAATTTTGTAACTTAACTGGAATTTTAGGGTAGCTATTTCAACTCTTCACTCTACTTCCACAACTAATAAGCATACGCCCTGCAATACACTCACTGGGGTGCCACAGTACTATTACACCATACAATACACCCCCTTAGTCCTTCTATGCAAATTAATGTGTACATGCACGTACTGGGATGACATATTAAGTAAGTATGACTTAATACCCCAATGAGTATGACAGTGCCTTTCTGTTCAAACAAGATAAATTGGACCATTGGAGTGAGTTATCAGCAGCTTGTCAGTCCAAATCTTAATGCTCAGCTTTGTTAAGTCAATACTGGACTTGAGATGTAAGAGCTAAACAAACCATTTTATTGACTGAAAATCCTACTTAATCACCAAAAGATATTACCTAAGATTTATATGCCATTTTGAAGTTACAGTGCTTCATTGCAGAGATAAATTCAGCAGTTACCTTCTAGAAGGCAATTCATTCAGAACTGAAGACAACTACTTCAATATTTTGTTTCATTCTAGAGAAATTGAATAAAACAGTTGTCACAGATTGGTTTGAAAATGACTGGTATTATCAAATGCATGTTTTCTTCATAAATAGTAAGTAGGCCTGTACTCCACTTCATTTCTTCTAGAAAAAAAAAAAGCCAGACCCCTAGCATGATTTAAAAAGGGGCAGGGTGGTAGATTTGTTGAGGGGCACAGCATTATGCACGTGAAGCGCTGCGTCTTTTCGGCGTAGAGTCTAGGGGCTTAAGGCTCAATCCCATGGTGAAGAAGCTCTGGGATTTCAGCTATAATCATACCCTCTGAATAAAAGTATTCTGACTGATAAGAACCATTCATGAGCCAAACAGGACAATTGCTTACTATGCTATCAATCTGTGTCTATGTAAGGTATTACATTTAAGAGGTTAATTAAGATTATTTATAGGCCACACGAAATGGCAACAGTAGGGGCCATTAGTGTTAGGTTACATAGGAAAAACCTGAAATTTTGTTTATTTTTAATTTTTATTTAAAAACTCCTGCATCCCTGGTCATGAAACACTTTGCAAATGGCAATTCATTAACAATCCAACCCCTGCAAAATATGTTCAAAAAGTTACATCCTTGGGTGCAAAATCAGGGAAAATTTGAGAAACTTTTTGAGGCCTTAAAGTGGTTTTTTTATTACCAAAATGAATTTAAATCAAACTATTTACATTTGATCATAAACAAATCTGAAATTTGGGGTGAAAATACCCTTTTCAAAACATATTGACTATTATTTAGTCAGTTAATTATTAAATATTTCAATAAATTTGATAGAGGCTTCATACAAACTGTTGTTTCAAGTCTAACATTGCGTTCAGAATAGATTCGAACAGGGAATGCATTGCTACCAAATTCATCTTGCCATTTTTAAGTTTCATGACCAGGGATGCAGGAGTTTTTAAATAAAAATAAAAAATGAACAAAATTTCAGAGTCAAAATTCAACAAAATTTGAAATTTTTCTTATGCAACCCAATGCACTTGTCAATTGTGTGACTCACCCCTACACCCCAGGACAAGGTGAGTCATTGTACCATGGTGGATGGTCAAAACACATACATTGATGCACCCCTCAGTCACTTAGGTGACTGACATTTCATGTACAAATGATTTATCCAAAATCCTTCAGCTCTGTGCAAAGTCAATGGGTCTGAAGTACATTGACTCACCCAGTCACTCTGATGACTGACAATTTGGTACAATGACGCACATGTGAGTCAATATTTCATGTCAATGACTCACCTTTGACTGACATTGCCAGGGGTAGTACGGGTGAGTCATACAACTGATAGGTGCATAACACTAATGACCCCTATGGTTGCCATTTCAAGTGTGGTTTCAATCAATCTTGTTTTCTACCATATTATACTATTAGCATCTTCCTTAGGTTAAGGTAGCTAAGACATCAATCTAGGGTACCAACTAGGTATACTCAAAAATACTGCTATTAGTATAGCATAGCATAGCATAGCAAGGTTTAACATCCCAAAAGCATCCAGTGCTGGACATTATATCAAGACCGCCACGACCTTTGATAACCAGTTGTGAACTCACTGGTTGCAGACCCACCAGGATACGAATCCAGGACGTGCGGGTGAGAGGACAAAGCACTAACCACTACGCCTATTATATCTGGCCTCAACATCAACCACCCCTTTAACACTCCACTAAATTTCACTAGTGTGCTGCCATCATAGCGAGCCTTAACATATATGTTAAGCTACTATACATCATTAATGCTCTGGTTTCTATAGCTGTTGAGAACCAAATGCCTACATATAAAAGTAACTAACATTCATGATGCATCTTGTGCAAAAATTATTTAACATTTCTTTCAAGAATAAACCTCTTACCTCGCTCCCTGTCCTAGTAAAATTCCGAAAAGAAGCCATTTAATAAATTCCTGCATGTACTTGAGTATGAATCCCATAAAAAATATCCACAAGTTTTGAAAAATATAACACAAAGAAAACTGCTCTAATCCTCCAGCTTGGTCTAGATGATACGTACATTCCATCAAAGTCGGAACATCGAAAGACTTTTATTTCAAAATGAATTCCACTTCCAAAAATCCAAAAACTATACTCAGAAAGTAGATTTAAGTAGCAGTCGGAACATAAAAACATCCAGATTTTCAAAAACAAACTCATTTGCACAATGTCAAATATCGATCTCTAATAAATCAATCAGATTGTAGTACAAATCAATTGGATAACAGCCACAAATCAGTATCTCCAACTCATAAACACCCGTATTAATTGGATAACAGCCAACAAATCAGTATCTCCAACTCATAAACACCTGTATCAATTGGATAGCAGCAACAAATCAGTATCTCCAACTCATAAACACCTGTATCAATTGGATAACAGCCACAAATCAGTATCTCCAACTCATAAACACCCGTATTAATTGGATAGCAGCAACAAATCAGTATCTCCAACTCATAAACACCTGTATCAATTGGATAGCGGCAACAAATCAGTATCTCCAACTCATAAAACTCATATTGGAAGCACACTCAGTATCTCCAACTCATAAACACCACCCATTATTGGATAGCATCCACAAATCAGTATCTCCAACTCATAAACACCCGTATAAATTGGATAGCATCCACAAATCAGTATCTCCAACTCATAAACACCTGTATCAATTGGATAGCAGCCACAAATCAGTATCTCCAACTCATAAACACCCGTATAAATACAGCCGTTACTTTCAGTATCTCCAACTCAAAAAACCCTATTTTTGTTCAGTATCTCAGCTTAAACACCGTATCAAAATGCATCCAAGTTAGTATCTCCAACTCATAAACTTTCTTTTTTTCGCCTTGGGGCCACAAATCAGTATCTCCAACTCATAAAATGATAATTTGTACCTCCAACTCATAAATAGTGGTCTAAGCCTATTTTGTTCCTCTTTCCACATTACTTTCTTTTTTTTCGCCTTGATCTAACGGAAAAAAACAGTTTTGAAAAATATCCATCACTAGTCTTAAGCAACAAAAAGAGGGGGGAAAAAAGGATGCAATTACTCGTGTCCTCTGTATAACAATTGCAAAGACATTCTTACAGTTTATTTTCAAAAGTTATAAAAAAAAATCACAAAATAGTTTAAAGACTTAAAGCTGACAAGTGGTTTACATAGTAGACATTTCTTTTGTAAATCAGGTTTCTAAATTCCTTTACACAAGGCTGAATTCTTGCCAACTTTAGACTTTTCTTTACTTTTACTCCTTGCTGAATGAGACTATAAGCATGCAATACAATGAATACAATTCAAATGGGGACTTAAGAGGGACAGAAATAGCCAAAAGGAAGTGTTTATAGGGACCCCAACTGGACCTACTGCAAACTGGAAGCTGACTCTGGTTTGTTTATATGAGATGCTCTTCGCATACATAATGAACACTTGAAATCAAAGTTTGTTAGCTTATACCAGCAGACTTGAATATAATGTTTTCGCTATAATTCTGCCTTCTTGACTTTCAAAATGGTAGAAAAGTGAAAGTATTTGTGTAAATTTTAATATTCTAAGATCAAAAAAATTTAAAACACTTTAAAATGTTTAAGTTATATAATTACTTTGATATTCTCATTTCTAAACAAAGATTAAACCAATACAGCTAATGCTGTTTTAACATAAATTTTCAATAAATAAGAACAAAATAATATATTGAATTTAAGTACAAACGATACCTACTTTTGACGTTATTTCCATATTTTCTTCCAAGCCGCGAGGCTAGTAAAATGTCTCTTCCAAATTTACACAGTAAAATCCATTTCTTGAACAATTCCAAATACATGCACTTCCCAGATTTACATAAGCAAAACTTCAAGTGTAAACTTACTGTTCCAAATTCCAAGTGGAAACACAGAAATATCATAAAGTTAATATCATACACTTCTGACAGTGAGCAATGCTAACCTGTCATCCAGTGACTAAACAATAAAACTTGTGCTTGTATACCATGGTTCAAAAGTCAAAGCCAAACTCTGCTCACTAACACTAACAGTCAAATATGACACTTGTGCATGCATATCTGTGGTATGAAAATACATCCACAACCTGCTAGTCCAAATTGTTTAAAGAGCTATGGAAAAGTTTCTATTTTTTTTTTTTTTCTGAAAAGGTTTTGTCAAAAAGGTGTGACAATCTTCCAGGGTACGCTGTTTGCCAACTTTTGTATTCAACTGATGATGTATTGTGAAAATTATTGCATGGCTCGAGCGTCCGCACGAACTTTCCTTTCAAGAGGCTATTCTCAAAAGGGGGAGGAGTGGCTAAAAAGTTGTAAACAAATATTAGTGATAGCGTATCGTTCTGGATGAGTACTTCGAGACAAAGGTTCCATGACTGTTTTATAGGTACGTGCCAAAGCGTTGGTTGGAATTGTTTAGTTAATAATGACAGGCAGGAAGTGACAATATGAATACTAGGAATTGCATTACATTTTTATCCACTTAGTACAAATTAATGTTTATATTAATAGTTTTTTTTTGGAGAAATGAATTAGTTGTAGATAAGCGACAAATTGAGAGAAGAACATTCAAAAGTTCTTGCTGTTATAGGTTTTAACAAAGACAGAAATCGACATGTATGTATTTCAAAATAACAGATAAACTAGACAGCCGGCAGCATGCATTACTAAAAACATAAATGTTCCTGAAAATGGGAACATTTTGCTACATGGAAGCCGCCATTTTGTGATATTTCCCATGATCCTTTGCTATCACAATGTTAAAGCTTTGTGCAATGTTACATATTTCAAATTTGAAATACCACTGGAAAAATATCTTTGCTAGAGGAAACTTAAAACTTATGAAAATGCCTTCATTTCTGTCCTGGCTAAAACTTTTCCACCCCATTTGATATGTTTACCACACCGTTTTAAAATATTAGAATTAATAGAAAATAGAGCTAGGCTTTTAGGTGGGAAATGGCCATCTCAAAAATTCAAATATTTTTCAACACAATGATTTTTGATATTTCAAAACATAACTTAAAACTGACATTCTATCACAATATATGAACAATATAGCTGCATGACTTCAATATTCTGGTGTGTTACAAATGTTCCAATTAACAGGCATGATTCTGGACTGCTAGAAGAATGCTCACATGTTTTAAGTCTATAATAACTAAATTGCTATTAAACCTATTAAACTAGACATTAATGATGTTATAGTTCAACCTATGGCAGTGCAAAAACCAACTGACTGGTTTTATTTTAAAAGCAATTTTATTTTTGTCATATTTGATCTTTTCAAATGTAATTAACAATTTCTTGAAGTCTACTTGTTTTTAGCTTAAATCTGTTTACCTCTTAAGTTGCTGATATCGTTTCCATGACAATCAGATTTGGCCAAATTTTGGCCAATTGTGAAGAATCAAGCATTTTGAAAAGCATAATAAATGTTTGGACATGTTACTTTACCACTGCTATCAAGTAGTTTCTTGTTCTGTACAATTGATTCTCTTCCAACTTAAAAAAAATAGATCATTGATAATATGACATCGTTAAAGAATTAATTGACATAGTGAATGCTCACATGTTTTGAGTCTATAATAACTAAATTGCTATTAAACCTACCAAAAAAGCGTAAAAATTGATTTCAATATTTTTTGAGCAAAAGAACTGAAATATAAGTAGCTGTATTTTGTAGTTTTTGATATAAAACCAGGTTAATATTTTTCTTGGGTAGTCAGAAACAAAAGGGCATTTTCATTAAAAAGACGTGGGGATGGCAACACGACTAATTAACTGTTCTGTAGGTCTGAAAGTTTGTTGCTAACATGTTCTTAAGACGTTTGTTCCAAATGTGTTCTTGAAAAGTTTGTTGCAAACATGTTCTTTAAAAGATTGTTGCAAATGTGTTCTTAAGAAGATTGTTTCAAACGTGTTCTTAAGAATATTGCAAATGTGTTCTTAAGAATGTTGCAAATGTGTTCTTTAGAATTTTGTTGCAAAGGGGTTCTGGAAAGTTGGTTGCAGATGTGTTCAAACAGTTCTGCTCACAGAGCTAACTTTACAGCATAAGTTCACTGATAGGGCAGCCAAACAAAACAATAATTAACAATTAATAATCCTCAGGGGGTATACCAAAGAAAATGACCAACTCTGAAAACCTCTGTGGCTGATGACCTGCCAAACCACATAAACAAAGACCCTGCTTGTTCTCACTGGGATCATAATTAAGGCATATAAACAAATTAACCAATTAATATCTAAAGTATAGAATTAATATCACAACTCCTTAAACAATTAAATCACAAAAGTTAAGCTTTTGGGAAGAAGGATATGCAGGACTTACTTGGGTTAGAAATGTAGAAATTTTGTCCAGTTTTCAAGAGAAGGGATTCTTATCAAAATTTGTAACCATCATGAATATGTTTTTGAACTCTATAAATCTGTGTGTCTATCAACATAGGCAGGATTTGCCTTCGAAAGTAGGGGTGGGGGGAATTAAAATGGTGGGGGGAGAGAAAAATTTAAATGGGCGGGGAGAAAAATCAAAATTGAGGGAGAGAAAAATCAAACTTGGGGGGAGAAAAATCAAACTTGGGGGAAAAAATACAAATTGGGGGTGGGGTTGAACAATGTCAAAAGTGGGGGTGGGGGGTATCACCATAGAAAAGATCTCAAAGTCTATCAATATGTAATTGTGAAAAACAATTAACCAGGTGGACTAGAGGAATCTCTCCTTCAAAGAGGGTTGGCTTCTTTTGGTAAATAAGTTATGGAAGAAAAAAAATGAAAAAATGTTTGATTTGAACATTCGTATAAAAGGTTTGCAGTAACCATAACATGCACAAAAGAGTGTTTAAATATTCTAGAGACTTCAGAATATGACCCGCCCTCCACATTTGGACTAAGTACTCCTTTAAACATTAAAAATGGACAATTTGGCACAAAAAAAAAGAAGACTGGAAAGCTTTCAAAATGAAGAAGACATGTTCTTTTCAAGCTTTGTAAGTCCATTTAAATAACTGAGCAAATATTTATTCCTGCCACCCACATCCTGTTCGTGTGAGGAACAAACACCCAGGTACACACACACAACATATGGCCTAATTTGCGGTTGAAGATCTAAATAAGCCAGATGATATAATCTGGGCAGTTTACCAAAACAAAAACTGGAGGAAACCAATATTATTTGACCTAAAAGCCAAATTGTTGGTGGACTAGGGGTAAATGTTTAAAATTTAAAGACAATTAGGAAAGAAATATCAACATATTTCAAAAATTAATTTGGTTGCACTGACATCTTAAAAAGCAGAGCAGGCATAAACATAATTCTTTTGTGCCATCCCCCCCCCCCTCCCTCCCCGCCCGACACACACACAGAACAGATTTTTTTTCTAAGTTGGATAAGTTTTTATTTCTATTTTTATGAAAGATGATCCATTTCTTCAATGAATCTTTTGGCAAACTTCATTCCATTATTTCCTTCCAATATTCTATTTTGGAATAAAGTGCAAGAACTAAAGCCTCCCCCTTATTCAACCCCCTCCTTTTTGCCGCTCCCTGCACAAATAGCAGAAAATTGAATATCATGCCTCTTTAAATTATCTGTCACACCCAAGCTAGCAAAACAAGCTTGCCAACCTACGAATCGACCTTGCACATGGCCCCACAGAATCAGTGGGCAGTTACGCATTAAAAAAAATATATATATATTTTCTATTATTTTCGCAATATCTGATTAAATATGGCTAAAATATTATCTTTGACTGAGTGCAGTCATAAAAAGCGCGGAGGTATTTGGGGCCCACTAAGGGGTGTGAAATCATGGTGTTTTGTTTAGCTTGAAAAAGGCTAAGCTTGTCTATGATTAGTTACCCCAGAGTTCCAGGGTAGGTATTTGACTAGTTTGTTAATAATACTATTTAATCAATTTATTTTATTTACTTGTCACTTGTTTTTAACAAAATCTCAAAACTAAAGGCATTTACTCCCCAGGGTATAAGGATTATTAGCCTGCTTGGTTTAGTATGGCAGTCCAGCATGTAGAGAAGCATCATTTTCCATCAAGTCCCTTGAGGGCAGTTCTTTTATTAGTTTATTATTACTTTTCGGGCTTTAGAAAAAAGGAAAATGCTGGTTGGAAGTTCTATGCACCTCCAAAAAGCCATTCATAAATCACTTTGCCTTTTTAAGTGGGATATAACTCGTAATGGTGCTTAAAAATACATACAAGATGTACAGAAAAATGACCATCTGTGGTTCTGTTCATATTGTAGACTTGAATTCATTGTAAATGGTGGTGCTTCTACTGCTTGCTATATATAACTGCAATAAAGGATGTCATTACCAACATAAACTTTATATTCTTCTGACTTATTAATTTCAACAAATATATTAATCCTTGTTGTAGCTACTGGTAGTGTTTGTCTAATTGATAGTATTTGTCTAATTAAGCATGTTTGTTTTTAATGTGGGACCTGGACCAAAAAAAAAAAAAAAAAAAAAAAAACTTTAATGGGTCAAAAACACCAAATTTGGCAATGCCTGTTTTTGAATTTCGAGTTAGATATGTTAAAAAAATGTCTGGATGCATGTAATGTTTATAAATTTTCTTTCCAAGACATCATGGAGATTAAAAAGACACACGATAGGGATGTGCCGCTCACACATGTAAATGAACAAAACATCGCTTAAGCAGGGAATCTTTTGTCAAGAAAACCGCTTTCCATATCACCAGTAAATGTGATACACACTTGTGACGTCACTTCTGTGGAGTTTGTTGACTGGCTTTTCAGTATTTGTGCAAATATTTTGACCAACATATTTTTTTACTATATTTATCTTCACGTTAACATGGCAAAATTTTATTATATTTATTTTCATGTTATCATGGTAATCAACTGGCCTTAAAGGTCTATGGACGCCTAGAGATTTTAACCCACGAGACAGAGAATTAAATTCTAAATGCAACAGTCTTTAAATCTTGTTAATATCACATAAAGCATTTGAATTAGGACTGATTCAAGTTTTAGTGATCTGCAGTGAATGCATAATTAAAGGATTAGTGATCTGCAGTAAATGCATAAATAAAGGATTAGTGATCTGCAGTGAATGCATAATTAAAGGATTAGTGATCTGCAGTGAATGCATAATTTAAGGATTAGTGATCTGCAGTGAATGCATAATTAAAGGATTAGTGATCTGCAGTGAATGCATAATTAAAGGATTAGTGATCTGCAGTGAATGCATAATTAAAGGATTAGTGATCTGCAACGAATGCATAATTAAAGGATTAGTGATCTGCAGTGAATGCATAATTAAAGGATTAGTGATCTGCAGTGAATGCATAATTAAAGGATTAGTGATCTGCAATGAATGCATAATCAAAAGATTAGTTCAGGGGTCCAGCAAGAAAAAGAACATGAAAGAGAACTTTAAATGAAACAAAATGGTGAAGAAAGCGTTCAAAAATCTTATTCCGTTGAGGAGATATTTAAGTTTAAAGCCCTGTCTTATCTGTGTAGAAATGACTGGTGTAGTAAGTCTACTATGGAAGGTTGGCACCCTCATCCCCACATTCTTAACCATTGTTAATGTATTTTAAAGATAATTTATTACACTTTTTTACTACATGAATTATTTCCTTTGGTTTTCTTCAGGTGGTAAATTATAATTACCCACAAGATTAAGTTTTTCTACTTTCCTAACATATCCAATGGTTTTTAATCCACAAAATTGCAGGACAAAATATGAAAGAACACATAAAGACTTTTAGGATCTGAGGCTATGATGTCACAAGTTTAGTCTGATTTAAGTCGTTTCTACACAAATGATACCAAACTCTAAAGTTAAATATATCCTTAATGGAATAAGATATTGATTGAAGTAGTTCTTCACCATTTTGTTTCTTCAAAAGTCCTCTTTCATACAAAATGGACTTGCTTGACCCCTGAACTAATCCTTTAATGTTAAATTTGTGATGTATGAACAGGCATGTAGCTGAAAAGGTTTGTGTTATTCTTTATATTTCCTTCCTAACTTTCAGTTCCTGAAAATGATGACAAAGTCTATTCCTGCTAGATTTTGGCTAAGTGTATGGTCAACACTTAAAAATGTTTGCTTAAAATTCCTTTCCATTTTTCACAAATGTCTGACTAGCAATTAAAAACAAAAAACAAAGGGTATACACATAAGGAATTAGGAACTTCTGCCCTGTCATACATCACAAGAGGAACTTAAAAGAAGAACACAAATTTGCATGTTATGGCATGAAAATTCAAAATACTCTTAAATGGTCAATTTACGAGAGTTTTTGCTATTTTCATCATTTTTCATGGATTTTAAAGCCATTTAGCATAAGTTACTGCTACATTTCCATCAACCTCTAATTTACCATAATCCTTACATGTGTCAGTGTATGCCAGAAAATAGTGTGTTCGTACCTTATGTTCCTTGAAACCATCAACTCAATCAACATCTAGTTTTAATAGATATATTCCATGCCATTTTTATTGGCATAATTTTATGGAAGAAATAACAATTACCCCAAGTCTTCTATATTTTCAAACTCACCTCAAACCTATCTAGACACGTAAGTAATTTGTTCAGAAACCAACAGCTTCGATTTGTCCATTAGTAGTATCAAGTATTCATTTCTTCATGGTCAAATTGTGGCTTATATCCATGAAACCTTAAATACATACTCTTGAAATATTTACAACAGATCCTCTTTTCATTGCTTTCCAAGAAACCGGACTTTTAGCAGGCTTTTTAGTAACCATTAAACAAAGCCAATCATAGAGTTACAATCCATGTTATTGTTTTATGTGACCCTATCTGGAATTAGTCAGCAACCAAACAAGTGGTTTATGGGTAGGTTGATTCAACAGCACAGGAAGATTTCATTTTCTTTTATATATTTTATCTATTATTATTATTGTTTATATATATATATATACATATATATATATATATATATATATATATATATATATATATATATATATATATATATATATATATATATATATATATAAATTTTGTGTGTGTGTGTGTGGGGGCTGAAAGTTTATTTACCATGAGCCTCAACCCCCCTCCTCATTGAAAAGTCTAATTTTGGTCCCATTTATTTTCACGATAGTGGGAAGGTTTTTTTTTTTTGGACAAAGAAGGATAGACAATTAAGTTGTTAGTATTAACACAGTAAGTACGTGGCAGTGCATACACACTTGCAATGCGATGGCCTGTCACCTGCATGTACACATACAAAATGCATGCTGTATGTTACACATATTAACTGCATGCTGTATGTAACACATACAAAGTGCATGCTGTATGTTACACAAACAAACTGCATGCTGTATGTTACACATACAAACTGCATGCTGTATGTTACACATACAAACTGCATGCTGTATGTTACACATACAAACTGCATGCTGTAAGTTACACATACAAACTGCATGCTGTTTGTTACACATACACAGGCGCTACGTCGGGTGTATACGATCTAATGCTCCATTTTTGGTCAAAGTGTGGTCAATTCAATTGAATATATTTGGGAAACTAAAATTGGACCTGGGATCGGACCGAGATATCATAAATAAAATCGAATAAATCAGAAGAACAATGGCGCCAAAAGGTTTATATATTTCACAGAGGGTACAAATAAGCCTAATAAGGGTTTCTTCCTGAAAAGTAAGGGGAGAGGGGAAGCACAGACCCCTAGCTTTGCTGATTTACAGGGACGGCCCACCCTGCCCCTCCATGGGCCCGCCCTGCCCCCTGGGATCCGCCCTGCCCCCCATGAGAAAAAATATATATATATATTTTTTATATTCAATCTTTTTATATTTTATACTTAAATTTTAATTAACTTTATAAATGAATCCCTTACATGGATACAGAGCACAGAATGATAGCAGTAAGCAATTGTCCTGTTTGTCTTATAAATGGTCCTTTTAATCAGAATAATTTCATTCTGAGGTATGATTATAGCTAAAATCCCAGAGCTTCTTCACCATGGGATTGAGCCCCATGTGATTGAGCCCATTAATGTGCCCCAACAACTATCCATGCCTTTTTATATCAAGCTAGGCTTCTGGAAGCTGGACTCCACGCCAAAAAGACGTAGCGCTTCGTGCACACATTAATGTGCCCCTCAACAAGTCTACCACCCTGCCCCTTTTATATCAAGCTAGGGTTCTGAAAGCATATTTGTGCCCCTCACATTTTTGACTAGGGGATAAATTACTTGTTCACCTCAGTAACAGCAAGGCTTCATCAGAATCAGTGAGATACCATAAAGCTAGTTCAATAGTTTAATAATCCTCAGTTCAAATGATAGAAATAGATAAAACAAATTTTCTTTGTTGATTCTGCAATAAAAACTTTAATAAAATTCAATACAGAAATACATTATTATAATCCTTTTGTCCCCATGTTGGAGAAATTGTGTCATATCATGCACAAGATTTTGATACAGAATTGAACAAAATGGCAGGCTGGAAGCCTCCAAATGTTAACTTCAAACATAATAACTTGATATGCAATTAAGCTTTTAACTTGCTGGTCTAAATTGTTATCCTCAACCATACGGAAATACTGATCGTATCAGACTTTATGTCCCCTTTTATGTCTTCAAACTTACTGATTGAAAATTTGAAATTTTTTTTTTTCTCCAAATTTATATGATTATTTGACTTGATTATATATAGAATAAACTACCCAAACCCCACACATGTTGGTATTATTGAAGAACAGCTTGGATACATTCAACAAAATACAATACACTAATTAGTGGTTAAACCACCAATTGGAAGATTTGAAAAGGGGGGCCTGTAACAGTTTCATATGATAATAAGTGATGAAATGTGGTACTGGCAGGTATATACATAAAAGAGGTACAAACCATACACAATGTAGACAAACATGTTTGTTCTTTTTTTCTCTCAAAACAAGTGTTTTTTACTGGTTAAGCTCTTAAACATACAGACACAGGTACAAACGTCTAAATCTGTTCAACCATATACTGAAAACAGCATTCAATTATGAGTTAAATGTTTTTGAATTTTGAAAATAGCATCTGTAGTTTCCAAGTCTTATTAGTGTGTATATATATATATATATATATATATATATATATATATATATATATATATATATATATATATATATATATATATATATATATATATATATATATATATATATATATATATATATATATAGATATATATATATATATATATATATATATAGATAGATAGATATATATATATATATATATATATATATATATATATATATGTAGAAAATGTGATATATGAACAGGAAAACACCTCAAAATGCTTTCATTTTTCTTCACATTTCTTTATTTAGATGGTCCAAATGCCTTGTCCACCTTGAGGTGGGTTGTGGGTATGGTAAAGATAAAATCCTCTTCATTAGAATTATCTTCACTTTTTCAAGGAGAAATGGCAGAGGGTGCAAAAACATTGGATTTACATATGAAAACAGAGACTAAGTCCCTTTCATACATCACAAGAGTAACAATATTATTTTTGCATATTTGCTAATATATGCACAAAAATCTTCAAAAAGCTGTAACATGGCCAATGGATTCTATATCAATTTCGCTAATGTTGCCTCTACCTGTCCATATACCTTTAGAAGTGTTAAAAGCACTTTTTTTTTACAGCATGAAGCTTTTATCCTGGGCTCTTTAATTGTGTCTAACTTGAATCTTTTTAAAAGGGGCCTGCTATAGGGCCCCTGATAAGGTCCAGAAGAGAAGCCCTGGTGGACCAGGGGATGGAGCTCCTGGAAGCTCTTCCTTTTTGTGGTTTTGGTGGCAGGAATTTGCTTAAAAAATCATTTAAAATACACACCAAAACCATTTTGAATTTTTAGACTTGGGGGGGGGTGCATTTCCCCATGCACCCCACCCCATGAATACCCCCCTCCCTCTGCCAACCACTGTCATAATGTTACGTTACTTCTATCATTCAAAGAAAACAATGTGTAGGCCTATACTTTATAAGCATTGGAGACATGTTGGAATGTTAGCTATGTAAACATTGATGTCATTTTGAAATTGTTATGCAATTACCTATTACGAAATGAATCAATTGATAGTTTTATGATAATGAAAGTGCCAAGTTATTTGTTCTTTTCAGGGAATTGAGGATGTACTAACTATTTCATTGTTTTAATGGTTAATGAAAAGTATACTGACTAACCTAATCTAATAACCTTTGTCTAAGTACATACACCATCATTGTAATAACTCATTCACCTTTGAAACACATAGAAAACGTATTTAATTGTTGCAAGTTAAAAATTGGTTCCGTTATTCTATTTTTGTCATGAATGTTGACAGCTAGAGTACAACTTCTGTTCATGGCACCCTATGTTTTCTTTATGTTTATAGTATATTTAAACAAAAAGCAATGAACATCTGAGCAGAACGGTGGCAAAAAGGGTGAGGGGCACTTGTGTGTGGGGTGGGGGCACTTGTGTGTGGGGGGCAAGGGAACTTGTGTGTTGGGCACTTATGTGTGGGGGCCGGGGCACTTGTGTGTGGGGGGCAAGGGAACTTGTGTGTGGGGGCACTTATGTGTGGGGGCCGGGGCACTTGTGTGTGGGGGTGGGGGAACTTGTGTGTAGGGGCAGGGTTTAAGTCATGATCCCCCCCCTTTTTATTCTTCTTCTAAAGAATGTAAAATTGTATGCATTTTGGGGGTACAGCACCACACGAAGGCAGATTTGCAACCTGTTTGAAGCATGTCGACTGCATTTTAAAGCATGACTTTTTTTAACCACAGGAAATGCCTAAAATCACACATCCCTATCAGGACTATACACCCCTGGACCCCACACCGTTTCTGCTTTAGCAAAAATTACTGTCCATTTCAACCCTAATATTTATTTTGTTCCACCGGCGCTGGAGCAGATGCAGGAGGAGGTACCTTTCTAAATTTGGTACCTCCTTGGTACCAGAGAGGGATTATTTCAGTAATCAAGTAATCTTGTATGAAGGAGGTTTTGCATAGAAATAGAATGAATAGAAACAAAATGGTGACAAAACTAAAGCATTTTAATGCCTTATTCTGCTAAGATGATGTTTAAGTTGGGAGGATTAGTTCTGATAAGAAATAGGCCTACAGACTTCAAACAAATGGTAAAGAAACTACCTCGATTTGATTCTGTTTAGGAGATATGCCTCATTTGTATGTGTGGTATGGAAAGTCTACTGTAAAAGGTTGACACACTCATCCTCACTTTCTTAACAATTGTTGATATAATTTAAAGATATCTTCATGACAATATTTGCTTTTTAATGTCCTCTTTCATATATAAACAATTGTGCAAGCTAAAAATGTTAGCTTGTTGCAAGCATGTTGCAAGCGTGCTGCAAGTGTGCTGCAAGCTAATATTTCTCTAAGGATATTTTAGTAATTTGAAAAGCTTTGCCTTTTTCATGGTATGTAAAGGATTCGATACTGTTTAGTCAATATTCTCTACCTGTTTACAGACCATGCAAATTACGTCATGAGGTAAAGGCATGGCTTTCCCGCTCCTTCCCCTAAAATGATATAAATCTTCCAAGAAATTGATATAAATAATGTCAAACATAACAGGCTCCATATGGCAGATCATGACGAACATCTGAGACCTGTAGTTCCCTGATCAGTGTAAAACAAAAGCTATATCTCCCAAGTTTTCTGAGAAACTGAGAAATTTCGCTGGAATTTCAAGTGGACTGAAGTAATGCCACTTGCGGAATAACATTTGGAAGAGATCAAACCAATGACTTGCTGTCTAGCATGAAAAGGAAGTGATGGTTCAAATTACCTCTCCCTGTAGGTTCAAGTCAAAGAGCTGTTTTTGTTATTGCCAAGAAAGTAGCCTGAACAGCTGGAGTTACAGAAAGAATTTTTGAAAAGTTTTTATAACTCAAAGCATCAAATCATCATTATTATTATTATTATTATTATTATTATTATTATTATTATTATTATCATTATCATTATTATCATTATTATTTATTTAAACCTGGAATCTCTAGCTTGCCAAGTAAAAGAGAAATAAACTACTTTTTATAAATGCAGACCCCTAGCTTTGTTGTTTTACAGGGGTGGCCCGCCCTGCCCCTCAGTACGCCCGCTCTGCCCCCTGGGGGTTCGCCCTGCCACCTCATGAAATTTATATATATATTTTTTAAAGATTTATTTCATTTTAAAACTTAATAATATTAATTAATCTCATAAATGAAATACCTTGCATAGATACAGAACATAGAATGATAGCATAGTAAGCAATTGTCCTGTTTGGCTCATGAATGGTCCTTATCAATCAGAATAGTTTCATTCTGAGGTATGATTATAGCTCAAATCCCAGAGCTTCTTCACCGTGAGATTGAGCCCCTCCATGGACTCCATGCCAAAAAGACGCAGCGCTTTGAGTGCGCATTAATGTGCCCCTCAAGAAGTCTAGCACCCTGCCCCTTTTTAAATCAAGCTATGGGTCTGTTTCTGAGTTAGCCAATGTTACCAAGATGTCCACGGCCGTTTCATAACCCAGTTGTAAAGCACTGGTGAATGAAAACCCACAAAGAATCTCTAGCTTGCCAGGTAAAAGAGAAAACAAACTCTTTTTCTAAATGTACAACAAAAGTAAAATCGTTGAATTAAAATTTTATTTTGTTCTCTTTTTTTCTTTATGTTTAATTTACCCCTTTTAAATATTGCAGAAGTCGTAAATCCAACTGGGCAATTGCAATGTGATAACTGTAAATCTAAACTTTCAAATTTGATCTTAATTTAAAACCTTTAAAGTCTATGATGCTGTGCACACTGTTGTTGGGATATTTTTAGTAGTGTACATCAAATCTTTAGGTATTGATTAGTTAATATATAATATTCAATATTTGTTTATACAGGAAGAACAGTAAATTACACATGGTTCCTTGTAGTAATACAAATACCATTGTCATACTTGATTAAACAGAAATTGGAACAAGACTCATCTTGCACAAATTAACATTAGAAACTGCATGCTTTAAAGGAATATTCTTATGTTTTAATGGAATATTCCCATGTTTAAGGAATGTTCCCATGTTTTTAATGATTTTAAAGGAATGAATATTCCCATGTTATTAAAGGAATGTTTTTAAAGGAATATTCCCATGTTTTTAAAGAAATATTCCCATGTTTTTAAAGGAATATTCCCATGTTATTAAAGGAATATTCCCATGTTTTTAAAGGAATATTCCCATGTTTTTTCATAACCTTTTATAAGAAGCAGAATTTTTTAAAACAATTTAGTACAAAAAATCATATTGAAATGTTATTCCTACTAGAAGATTTATAAGTTCAAAAAAAATGAAAAAAGCTCATAAACGAATAGGAAAAGGCTCAGTATGACCTCAGAGCAACACATTCTCCCACAAAGTTGATGTATTTCATTAAAATCTATCATCCTTTTTATTAGTAAAACCTGCTAGAAAAATAAATTGATGAAAATTAGGTTTTTATATATATTGCCAAATATACCCTACTTCAATAACTTTTTAATAATCATACAAAAACAACCAATTAACGTTCAAAGAAATACATGAACATTTGCGATGGAATTGTCTCTATGACATCATCAAACACAAATTCATCATACTGTACAATTTTTTTTAAATGCAATCGGAAAATCTTTGAAAATCTATAGCTCCTGAACAGAATATGATATCAACCTGATCTTTGTACCACATTGGCTCTAGAAGTATGCTCTTTCAAATACAATTTAACAAAAAAACCATGGAAATATATTTCCTTTAAGGAACATATAAGGATTCTCCTTTGTAGATATTTAACACAAATTTACAACTGGAACATCAATGATGTAGCAGCTCAACATATATTTTGGGGTGGTAACAAGCCTGTTTTTATTGGTGGGTAGTTATTTCGAGAAGGAATGTTTGATGTTTAATTTTATGTTTGGGAAATGTAAGAGGGAATTATACCACCTGAAGAAAGTTCAAGGAAAGATAATTTAAATAGTGAAAAAAATAAATAGAAATATATCAACAATAGTTAAAAATGTGAGGATGCATATGCCAACTAAGACTTACTACACCAGTCATTTCTACACAGATAAGACAGAGCTTTAAATTTGAATATCTCCTTAGCTGAAAAAGATTTTTGAACGCTTTCTTCACCATTTTGTTTCTTTTCTTTTGTTTATATAAGATGGACATGTTTAAAGTACTGAACTAATCCTCTAATTTTTTTTTCTCCGTAGTCCTCTTATCAAAGATGGACCACTTACTTGACCCCTGAACAAATACACATCAAGAATAAACTCGCGATTTTATGGATCGGTGTTTCAAGCAATGTTTGGAGATGATATCCTCTTTAAACTTCAAAGGTTATCACCATCACATAATCAAAAAGTGTGTTACAATGAAACCACTTAAAATATTCTAAAGACTCCAAAATAATATGCTCTTACTTTTCCGCTGAGTGCTCCCTTAAATACAGGGAGCATGGCGTAAAGATAAACAAATGACACAGGTATTATGAGCAGATGGATAAACAGACAGAATAATGGATGGACAGACAGATAAATAGACAGACATTACCACTATCAGGCTAGTTGTTTAAAGAAAGTGCCTTTCAAAATGTTTGACAAGAAGGATGCCATACATGTCTGACCTCAAATGAACCTTGTTGAAAGAATATGGCTAGGCTTGGCAGTAAAACAGTGCTAAGCTTAAAACCCATGCACTAGTGGTATATCCATCACTACTCCGGAGAGGGCTCGGGTTAATAGAAACCACATGAAAGACATGGTGATGTCTGTCTTTCATTACAGGTGTCTGCTAGCTGGTATGCATTACTAATCGATATCAGCAGTCAGAATCCTATTATCAAAATATTCAACTGAAGTAGCTCCACGGTAAGACAAAAGCCAAATATTAAGAGATATTGGTGACTGAGGTTACCCAAATGAAACAAAAGAGTAGATGTATATAGATGAATTATGAAGGTAAGATGAAGTACACAGATTATCACAGCTTTCCCCACAATTTCCAAAGGCAGGCTACAATCTTTTGGGGAGAGGGAGGGGGACGGAGTGGGGAAGAGGGAAAGGGAGGGGTCATATCCCAATATCATGTTCAATGACTGCAAGGTTTGTAAGCCAACCCTGCTGTATGATGGGAGGGTTCTTTGCTGCTGCAAATAGCACTGACAGTGGTACTAAATTTTTAAGGCAAATTTTATTTAATAAAAAAAGCAAGTAATTGAAAAAAGGACTTATCAATCATTTTGCTCCATTAAATTTTTGTTTCAAAAGATGGTGGTTATTTTTATACCATTTTTGTAGTGCAGGTGCCTTTTTTTTTTAACTATAAAAATTAATACAAAACTGTACTATTTTTCTTATCATCAATCATTTTTTGGTAAAAGAATTGTCCTTTTTTCAACATTTTCATAGTGCAGGTCCTAAAAAATGAGGTTTTACTGTATTAATTTTGTATTGCTAGTCCATTTTTACAATATTTTTTGTTGAATGCTCATACTGCAGGTATCAAAATAGAGTTCTTAAATACTGCGGGTATCAAAATTGTATAATTTCATACAGCAGTTACCAAAAAATCTGTCATACTGTGGGTATGTTTTTTGTTTCGGTTGGTGGGAAGCACACCCTACCACTTTTAGTATGAATTCCCCCCCAGACTTAACGGTTTAAAAACAAGTTAGACCGCAATCTTACAACCATATGCAAATCTTGACAAGCAAACTTTAAAAGAGAAAAACCAATCTTATCTCAAAAGGACTTAAGGGGGAAATAAATTGAAACCATTATGGTTCATGAAATAGAATCCAGCAGGCTCACTAACATTAATGTTTGTGTAGTGTCTGAGTACACTCTTAGCTCTCAGTGCCAGCTACTTGACACTGAAGCTAAGCAGCATGAAGCGTGTTTTTACTCAAGCATGAGCTCACGATCGGACACACTGCACGTGATCAGATCCGCAAATTAATTCAATTATGAAAATGCTGACCCGGCAGACCCCTAGCTTTGCCCTGCCCCCTGGAGGTTCGCCCTGCCCCTCATGAGAAAAAAAGAAAATATATATATATTTTTTTCTTAATATTTTTTTCCATATTTTTAAACTTCATAATCTTAATTAACCTACAGAAACAGATTGATAGCATAGTAAGCAATTGTCCTGTTTAGCTCATGAATGGTCCTTACTAATTAGAATAGTTTTATTCCGAGGTATGATTATAGCTAGTATTCCAGAGCTTCTTGTTCACCATGGGATTAAGCCCGTTGACTCCATGCCGAATACACACAGCACATTAATGTGTCCTTCAACAAGTCTAGCACCCTTCCCCCTTTTTATATCAAGCTAGGGGTCTGGATCGGATCTAATCGCAGTCACTTGATTCTACTCAAGGGTAGGATCATGATCCAGAGCAGGCGATCAGAGAGAGATTCTCAAAAAAATATGTATGTGAACGAAGATCAGTGACCTGTGATCAAGTTAGTTACACAAGATCCTCTTATATTTTGTTTTATTTTGCGTAAAGTGTTAGCCTACTTGGGTTACATTTTGTTGGTTTTTAAGGATCCAAATTTTGACTTGCGATTCACACAAACCAGTGATCAGTTCCCCTGCAGTGGGTCAAATCAGATCGCTTGCAGAGGGTTAACGATCGCGAGCTTGCATTCAGGTGACAATACATGACACTGGTTAAATCTCTACAATCGTCGAGCTGGTTTATCGTCCAAGGATCACGATCCGGAGATAAGTGAAAACCCAGAGTATAGTGAGAATGCGGCCCAAGCGACATGGAGGAATGTTGATTTTAACATACTCCAGTATAAACTATGCCACATAGGAAACTCATTGTTTGGTGCTAAAATGAGTTCAAAAGGAGTTCAGACACAAACCAACCTCAACAGCAGAACTATTGTATTATTACCCAAGAACATGAATGCATATCAAAACACCACTAATAAGAAAAGAATGTGTTCCTTTGCATAACATTTTTACATTCAAAATACTGAATTTCTCCTCTTTGATCAGGGAGCCCTCTCTGCTTTGACCATGTGGAGGATTTTGATGACTTACGTTCACTTCAGATTTTTTATTTTTTTATTTGGAGCATCTTTATCATCAAATATAATAATAATCACGCAATGCCAAGCAGAAGTTTCTTACTGGGGTTGTGGGTATAGTTAGGTAGGAAATGGTAGTTTTGAAGGGGTGGGTAGTTTTGAAGGGGTGGGTAGTTTTGAAGGGGTGGGTAGTTTTGAAGGGGTGGGTAGTTGTAAAGGTTGGCAGTTGGGGAGGCTTGGTAGTTGGGAAGGGGGGGATGCATAGCCAGAGAGAGGTAGATATGTTAATTCATGCAGGAATTCTTCTCTCTACTAGGCATGGCTCAAAATTTGGAGAAATTTCTATAGAATGCAAAGGTGAACTATAGCAGATGAGGACACAAGTATAGAGCAACAAGGCACTATAAGAGATGCTCTCATTGATCAATCAATGGTTCACAGTGACTTAGAAATGGAATGAAAATAATCTTCTGCAAGTATAAAGTATTTCAAAACAGTTGCTATGTTAATTTGCTTTTATACCACACCCAGTCCTACACAGATCAACAAATATGGGTAAAATACAGAAATTTCTTTAAAAAATATGGCACACACTTATATAATTTATACATATATCTATATATATATATATGTATATATGTATAAATATATATATATATATATATATATATATATATATATATATATATATATATGATAAATGTATATACATATTTGTATGTATGTTTGTATGTATATATGTTTGTATGTATATATGTGTATATATATACATATATATATATATATATATATATATATATATATATATATATATATATATATATATATATATATAATAAATGTATCTCTACATTCCATTCTCCTTTGCAGACCTAATCCATCTCTAATGACAGATCTGAGAGCTCAATTAACGTCCAAAACAACCCCAAAAAACAGCCAAATCATACATTCAGCTCAAATGTCACATTCCATTGTTGTTTTGATAAGTAGCCAAACAGAAGGAAGAGTATGGATGAAGAAATAATTGATGAAATAATGACCTTTCAGGGATGACCCTTGTGGAACTATGTCACCATTGTTCTGGTTTTGTCATGACCTTCTGTCATTTATATTCATTGATTGCATTTCATTTTAAGTTGCTGATAAATAACATATAGTGTTTTTATTTTTAATTTTATAGAGAGAAATCACAGCATCAATGCTGTAGTAGCTCAACCAATATGAACTTATGATGTTTTAAACATCAACAGGCTGATGACTATAGAAACAAAACTTGACCATGTTTGCATGCTTCTCTTTATAAATAGGGTTCAGAGAACCAGGTATAGGTGACTGTCCTACCATCCGGATATATAACCCACACTTCTGGAACGCTAACACAGTTATTTTACAAATGTTATGTGCACAATGGTCAAATACAAAAGATGATATTAATAGAATTATGGTCATGAAGGTACATACCAAATAAATACCAGATACTTACCCAAACCACCACAATTTTCTAGGTGAATATCAATGAGGCAACACCTATCTTATCTAATGTGTTTGCATTTTAAGCCAAGGTTTGTAGAAACAGAGGAATGCTTTCATCAGGGAGCATTCTTACCCTAATTTACCTTCTGAATTCACTTAGTGGTTGACACACCAAATAGCTGCAGTACTAACCACAAAACAGTTACCCTTGTATACACATGAAAAAGTCTCTCAGCTCATTATTACACATCTGACATTCTTTAATAGGAGATGGGTTTTCCAAACCACTTATGAAATTAAATCCAGAGATTCTTTATATATAGATTAATTGATTTATTCACCACAGTTGGTTTTGTCCTACGGAACTCAATTGGATTATTTACGATAAGAGACACACAGCCATTTTATTATCCAGTTGTGAAGCACTGGCTGGAGACCCACTGAGGATCAAACCCAGGACAAAAGATTGGAGAGCTGAAGCTTAACCTCCCTGCTACAGTGGTTTTCCTACCATGGTCACAAACTGAGAATTCAAAGTACAACTATGTGCCAAATCCACTTCTGTTTGATGTAAAGGGGGGGGTGGGTGGGGGAAGGGTGGGGTTACTATTTAAGTTAAGGGCTATATACAGCCCACAAAGCTATGCTGGCTGTCCATGATTGTTTGAATTTATACTGATTTTTAACCAAACTTCCAATCACTTGAAATTGTTAGTCAATCAATTTACCTTCTTATAAATTTATAATAATTACAAACTCTTTTAAAATTAAGTGAGTGCCCTCCTTACAAACTTAAGGACAGGTCACATTTCATAGTTGTCCTACTACTTATGGTACAAATTTAGGCCATATTATGACCACAGGCATTTTGCCTTGAAATCTGTTAATAATCGCACACACAAAATAACCCGGATCTTTGACCATCATTTTCAAAAGGTGTGAAATTGTGATCTCCTTCGATACCAAAGCATTTCCGACTGCCAAAGTATTCATTTGTCCATTTGGACAATCGCTACGACCACTATTTATCTGCCCAACTTTGATATTTACCCTGTATTTTGTGGTGACCTTTGATTTCACACCAAGTTGTGAAGTTATATAAAATTACTGGATTCAACCCACAAGTGGTCAACTCTGTAACACATTACAATGTTTCTTGTCATCCTTACATCCTTACAATTTTTAGCTGAAATTTCAAGAAAGAAAACAAATGGATAGGAAAATATTTTTTTAGCCAAAAGTTGGGTTGACCTAATTAAAGGCCAAAAGTACATACAGGAAAACAGGTCCACTCTTCTTATTCAATTTGTAATGATGTCATTTTGAAAACCTGAAATGATGTGACAGGCGAATGTAGTGACACAATTAGGGTCGTTGGATGCCAGCCATGGACAACTAGTAATTGTTGGAATCCTCAAAACAACTAGTTATTGTTGGAAGCTGCAAAATCCATGGTTTCAAAATCATTCTTCTTGATTCTTTTTCTTGAACCAAAGGTGTTTCTGTTTATACCTCAGAGTAAATTATGTACAAAAGGAAGCAAATTGTGGGGGTGTGGTGAGGAGCTGCAAAATCTATGGTTTCAACAATAGTTAATATCCTTTTTGATATCAAAAATCGTGCTCTGTCACCACACACTGGCACGCGCCGATGTAAGTGGGCACAAAGAACACAAATTTGGTCCAGGATAGCTCTCACTTCGACGATTTATAGTCACATTGGCTGAATTACCAAACACATGTGTGATGCATGATGAACGTAATAGTCACACCATCATGTCGTCAGCTAATCGGCAAATCATTATTTTTTTCTTGTGTTTATCATATCATGGAGTAAATTGTAACTCCATGATCATATAACGTTAGTGATATCAAAAATTTGTGTCGTTCATTTTTCTTGAAAAGTATAGCCGATGTAGGATATATCGCAATATTTTTCTCCGCGATAATCGATACATAACAGAGCCATGTCATGACAGCACTAGAGTTAAGCAACCTCTCAGTCTATATCAACCACTCGAGAGATGACATGTCCTCACTGTATTATATTCTGGTCAAACTTTTAAACAGCAGAAAAAGTGTCCATTGTTCACACAAAAGAAATTTAGTCTTAGAAAGTGAACTCACCTGCGCTCTAGAACAGTCTTTGGAAAAAAGATGGAGATCGTCTCCTGGGAATCGCTCCTGAACCTGGAGGAGTTTGGCTTCATTCTCTGCCTGACTGATCTCCTCCTCACGCTCCTTGACCATCTGCACATAACAAGAGATGATCAATGTGTAAACGGAGTGTAAACTATACAAAATATTTTTTTCTGTTGGGGAGATATCGTAATTCAAACATGAATTCATAATCCCGAAAAAAAATTTCGGGGGGAGGGGGGACTGGGAGGAAGCGGGGAAGGGGAGGAACCAGGAGGGAGGCGAGGGACCATGGCACCAGGGGGCGGGGGAACCAGAGAACAAGGGTACCAGGGGATGGGGGCGGTAAAACCAGGGAGCAGGGGAACCAGGGAGCAGGGGAACCAGGGGGGCGTTTTATAGCCAAAATTTGTCCTTTTTATAATTTTATTAATTCTTAGCCCAGAAGAAAGTGGGAAGGGTTTCTTCAAAAAATACAATTTCCTTTTGATACTTCGGCATGAATTTCCCATAAAAAAAATCAGCCATAGATGTTGAGGTAATGTTGAAGTGTGATATTGTATCAGGGCATTTCCGCATTTGCAAAACTAGTACAAGTTAGAGTGAATCTAGTAGGTTATCATAGCTAACTAGTCATAAACCACTGACCCACAATGATCTAAAAACCTGAATCATTGTGTGAGAAATGCCTATTTAATACAAAATTGTTTATGCTAAAAACCATCAGTATCTATTGTACGAGGATGTGAAACATTTCACTAGTTGTGTATTATTTATATCTCGTATATGGAAATGCTTCATTGTTAAGAACCCTGAAATGAAACACGGCAAAGAATGAATGCCTCTGCTGTATGTTCAGAAATGATCAACCTCCTACAGTAGCACACAGTACAGTGTGTTGAGTCCACATTCCTAATGTTGATGTACACATTCAATTTCCAAACAGATACCCAACAGAAAAAGAAAAAAAAAAAACTTACAAGAGAAATCCTGCTGTATTTTAGTAAAAGTCTTATTTCTAACAGATTAAGAAATCTGGTAATCTTTAATTTTATCCCCTTAAAATTAAGTGCATGATGATAAATAGTGATCTGACTTTGAAGAAACCAAATGAATAGGCTAAGTCTCACCAAATTAAGTCAAACACTTCTGTTAATGAAAATTGGTGTTTGCCTTAATACATACCGCTCAAATAGGCCTACTCCCTTTACCTCCAGATATAATTTCTAAACACAAAAAGTCTTAACAGAATGTAATGTACCAGATGCACTAAATGCAGGTTTAATTTTCCTTTTTACCCCAAAACAAAATCATGGATTTAAAAATGACAGGGATACCACATCTCGTCCTTATTGTGTTTAAAGAAATCGTTCCTACAATCACCGCCACCAGAGTTTTCTTAATACAAGCTATACTGAAAAAGCAGAATGGGGAAAAAACAAATATATAGCTATCATTTTATGGCATCATATTATTTATACAGATCTAGAAGGCCTGCACAACAAGTTTATAAGTCAGGTACCCTGCTTGGTCGTGGTGTACCATTTTATGACCTAATGCAGTGATTTCATACCATTATATGAAACCGGCATAACTAAACACTGTGTCATGTGCAGGCCTAAAAACCCTTATTTTTTTATCCTGCTTAGGAGAAATAGCCCCATGGTGTAAAGAATAATTATTAGTATAGTAGTATGCTTACTTTTCTTAGTAGGCCCTGCAGTTACACTGCAAACAACAATTTCAGCCTCTTGTAAATTCCATTATAATTAACAATAAACTAAATTCCAAGCATACCCTGAACTTGGCATTTGGACTATAATCTATAAACAATACTTAAGACTAAGCAAGTAAAATTACAATGAATAAAATGATAATTTGTAAAAAAAAAAAAAATCTCACATTTCAATATAGAATGGCGAACAACATCCTAGACCTACTCTTAATGACACAAATCTTAAAGACAAATGGTCAATTTAAACTTTAAAATTTTTGTCACTAATCGCTACAGGGCCCACACAAATTCAATACTGACAGAATGCTCATTGCATCGCCTAACAAATTATCCATAAATTATGCTTCAATTTGAAGTAAGCGGGTCAAGAGTTTGGCAAATATTTGGCCTAAAAATTAAGTCAATATTTTACTACACAAATCCAAATGACATTTACACAAAATTGGAAATAAGAAAATATGGAAAATTTGGTATGATTAGAAACAAGAATAAACGGACTCCCACATAGTTTACTATCTTTACTGCTACAACACTGTCAGGTGACACCCCGCATGATAGTAAATGGTCTCATCGAGTGATCAGTTTCGCAAAAACTGCAAAATTCTGAATGTGGGCGGAGTTCTGACCGAAGAGAATGACGTTAGGACGCCTCATTAACGCGACGCTGGGAACTGACTGTCTACCTTGTATTTCAAGTTACATCGGATGCAGTATTTAAAAAATTATGTTTAAAACTAGATCAATCTTGACGTATTGATTATCGCAACATCGTGATATCTCTTTTCTTACAACATGAAATATGTCTCTCGCGACATATTGCGATACCAAAAACTAATACTCAACTAAGAAATTTTCGCGCAACTAGGCTAGGCTACTTCGTACGTTACAATTCTAACGTTAAGGTACTAAATCTAAAAGTCAAGTTTAGGCCATTACAAAATGTGCAAAATAATCGTGAAACATAAAAACAACTAATTAAAAATTGTGCTCCGTCACACACACTGGCACGCGCCGATGTAAGTTGGCAAAAAGAACAAAAAATGGGTCTAAAATAAGCCACGCAGGCTCTCACTTCGATGATTCATGGTCACATTGGCTAAATTACCAAACACGTGCGTGATGCGTGATGAACATAATAGTCACGCCATCACGTCATCTGCAAACAATTTTTTCTTGCATACATCATATCATGAAGTAAATTGTAACTCAATGATTATATAGCATTAGTGATATTAACAATTTGTGTTTCGAGTCAATTTTCTTGAAAAGTATCGCGATACTACGATACATCGCGATATTTTCAGATCTCCACAATAATCAATATGTAATAAAGCCAAGTTGTGACAGCCTAACACTAGTTAAAATCTATTTGGATCACAAAGAAATCTACAACTCTATATAAGTTTAATGTACATGACAATTTACAACAAAATAAAAATCATTCAACTCTTAATTTCCGACTTTAGGCAAGTACAAAGGTTACCGTGTGAATACCCTTCGTCCAGCCTGATCTTATTTCAAAGATGTTCAGAGTTGACATAAATCATTCTCCATTCCAAAGAAGCAGCTTAGCCTCAGATTAGCTTCCTGTGCTAAGTCCACCACAATAGGACATCCTACTGATAAGTTTGCCAACTTCAATGGTATCCCTGAGATGGGAACGCTATTGCCTTTCACTAAAGCAAAAGAGCAAAGAATAAAACCCACATTCCTTTTCGATGGTGGAGTATCTATGGCATCATTCCAGTATATCCCACTTCAATCCACCAATGCGAAACCAATACTCAAACATGGACTACCCGATTTAAAAGATTTACTGTACAATCTGCAAGCTTTGATGAGATTCAAAACAAATACCACAACAATGATGATAATGACACTTGCCTCTGCAGGTTCAAACACATATTCCCACGGAGTGAATCCAGTTTCACTGCAATCCATTCTTTTATCTTCGACCATTCCTACGTATATATCTGATAAACTTTGCCAATTTTAAAACACGGTCAATTTAAAATATCCATCTTTCCCTTTTAAATAAAGTTTTGTGAATGAATCCAGGTATATTTCTTTCTACACCATACCAAGTGATCGAAACTACCAACTAACTACCCTTTTGTAGAATTATACAATTACGAAGAAGAAAAAAAATGCCTAACTATCTGACACAAAGGATATTTACCTTGCTGGAGTTTGGACTCAATGGGTGATAATCATTGTACCCTGGCCGTTAAAAACCAAACAAAATAAAATGAGATTTATTAACAACCCTTTCCAGTTTGTTTGTCTTCTCTTTAGTAAATTAGCTCAGGGGGCAAAAGAAAATTGTAATGAGCTGTGCCGTTAAATGCAATGCACAGCAACCAAATTCATCCATGACAGAGGGTTTGTCATGGATAAATTAGGTTGGTGCTTTAAAAAATAAAAATGTGGACTGGAATAGGGAACTTTTTCTTATTTCAAAGAAACAGTTGATTAATTATATAGCCTACAGTACTTAGAAAATATATCTATTGTTACACACTGAAGAAGAAGAAGCCATCCTTAAGGAAAGAAACATTTGATTAAATATATAGCCTACTTAAAAAATAAATTTATTGTTACATACTGAAGGAGGAAAAGTCTTCTTTAAGGGAGAAGGGGAAGCGGGGAAGAGGGCCCCCTAAAAAGTAACACGCGAACAAAATGCACAGGTGAATTATGTTTCTATCAAATGATGCTATAGTCATCTGGAAAGTTCTTGCAGCACTCTGATCCAGATATATCATTTGGTGAAAAATGTTTGTTCTATTTGACCAACATTTGTTTCTCTAATTTCTTTTGAAACATTCCCCAATAATACCACAAACAGAGAAGAAGGCATGTAATATACACTGGGTAGGTACAATTGTCTTAAGGGGTTTGCCCTTTCCCCCACCCCACCCCCCTATTGTATGTGATAACAATTATCTCCCCTGGGCCACCCCTTACACAAAGCAACTCTCCCCATAGCTTTAATGGTCTTGCACTTCTTTTCAGACTTTTCAGTGCAACACCTCTTATTTCAACAATTTTTTCCTCAATGAATTCAAAATTGTTTAATAAGACTTTTTTTTTCACCAATTACCAAAAATCCCAGGGTATCAAAACGTTACATATTCAGCTACATCACCACATTAAGTCTTGCACTTCTTTTCAGACTTTTCAGTGCAACACCTCCTATTTCAACAATTTTTTCCTCAATGAATTCAAAATTGTTTAATAAGACTTTTTTTTCACCAATTACCAAAAATCCCAGGGTATCAAAATGTTACATAGTCAGCTGCATCACCACATTAAGAGATTTCAAACCATCACTTGGCCTTGTAAGCATAATAATAAAACAGAAGTCTAGAAAAGTAAGTTTTATTTGGCACCTGAAGGAATTTTCCAGTAGAAGCTTTAGCAACAAAAAACTCTACCACATACTAAAAACTTCTCAGGGTCAGATGCTTTCTGTGTGGGTCAAAGTTCAGGGAAAAGACCACAAATTTCCTTGCACTTTATTTTTTGTTTTTAAACAGGGGACTTCAGTTCAGACAACAGCATAAATATTTGTGGTGTCTTCATATAACAGGATACTCCAATGTAGTTTTCAAAAAGCTTGTGGAACTAGAATTGATTGAAATTCAACATTCTTCAAAATGAACAAAATACAACAATTATTTCAGAAATTTCAGAAAATTAGTGTCAAATAAGAATCATCGGTGGTTTATCAATTCAGGCGCAATGGGCAATTTGAAGCTGAGGATAATGAAAAACTTCAGAAATCCCTTACAGCATGTAAAGTGCAGTGGCTAAGCATTTTAACAGAAACAAAATTGTGAAGAAAGCATTGCAAAATCTTATTCCCTTTAGGAGATATTCAAGTTTAAAGTTTGGTATCATTTGTGTAGAAATGACTGAAATCAGACTAGTTGTGATGTCACATCCTCAGATTCCTGAAAGTCTTTATATTGTTTATTTAAATTTTTGCACTTTGATTTATTTTTCCTCAAACTTTCTTCAGGTGGTATATTATAAATACCCTTCCTAGATTCAGTTTGACTACTTTTTTTGACATATTCCATGGTTTTTAAGCCACAAAATCGCAAGACAAAATATGATACAATACTTAAAGACTTTGAGGAATCTGAGGCTATGACATCACAACTAGTCTGATTTCAGTCTTTTCTACACAAATGATACCAAACTTTAAACTTGAATATCACCTTAACGGAATAAGATTTTTTGAATGCTTTCTTCACCATTCTGTTTCTTTTGAAGTCCTCTTTCATAAAATGGACTTGCTTGACCTTTGTCACTAATCCTTTAAGATTTTGCTCGGGTAACTACATACAAGATTTTGAGGACCCATTTGCCTATTCTTCTCACCCTCTTGCTAAGAAAGGTGCTGAATCATGTAGAGGTTAGAATAATTACAATTCAATTGAAACTACAATTTATTACTTACCACATAAAAAAGAAAAGAAGGTATATACGGGTTGCTAAATAACAAAATAACCATACAAAATAGAAATATTTGGACAAAAGTAAGGGGTGGGGGGATACCCCCTTGCTATCCCCATAATCCAGCCTATGCCAGCTATGTTTGGTCAGTGTTCAAAATGACAAATACTTGGACAGGGCGAGAGATGACCACAACCATTTAAAAATTTGCATGAATTAGCAAAAATCACTCTCCCTTTTCATCACATATTGCAGCTGCAATATGGCCTCTGGCAAAATCTGACGTCAGATTCTCAACAATACCAGAATTCTCATGTCAATAGGGAATTTTCTTTCTTTCATTTGCTTATGCATGTTGCATTAGGAGCATGCCTTGTGCTTGGAGAAAGTGGTCTTTTCAGCACTAACAAAGACACTCAGCCCAAAAATTACATCTGTGTTGAACTTGTAAGGATTCTACATGTCTAGGGCACTCCAAAAAAACGAAAGTAGGTGTAAATCTACAAAGCAGGGTCAGATTATCTTCATCACTGTTATCTGGATAAACATGAACATTACATGCCAATGTCATAGTGTCCTTCACAACACAATACACCCTGATCCCAACAAAAGGTTAATTTTAGTAAACAATTTTAAGGGCGAGCTTAATTCAGGCATCCCAAGTTTTACTTTTATGAATTTTGCTTTTTTGGAATGTTTTTTCGTCAAATTTTATTGATGAAATTTGAGACAAAAATCAGGTTGATATCATATTCTGTTGAGGAGATTTTTTTAAAGATTTTTGCATTTTTAAGGAATATGAACTCATGTTTGATGATGTCATAGAGGTAAATGACATTTTTCTCTTTTTTGTCAAATTTTATTTGTAAGAGTGCTACTTCTAGAGCCAATTTGGTACAAAAATCAGGTTGATATCATATTCTGTTGAGGAGATATGGATTTTTTAAAGATTTCCCAATTGCATTTTTAAGTTTTTGTACGGTATCATGAACTCATGTTTGATGATGTCATAGAGGTAAATGTTTATGTATTTCTTTGAATATTAATTGGTAGTTTCTGTATAATTAGAAACTGTTTTCCAAAAGTTATTGAAGTAGGGTATATTTGGCAATGTATATGAAATACCTAACTTTCATCATTTTTTTTTTAATAGCAGGCTTTACTAATAAAAAAGGATGATAGATTTTAATGAAATACATCAACTTTGTGGGAAAATGTGTTGCTGTGATGTCATACTGAGCCTCTTTCTATTCATTTATTGGCATTTTTTGTGACCCCTAAAATTTGAATATCTCCTGGTAGGAATAACAACATATCAACATGATTTTTCTACTAAATTGTTTCTAAAATTGTTCTTTCTTATGAAAGGTTATGAAAAAACATGGAAATATTCCTTAAAAATATGGGAATATTCCTTTAAAAACATGGGAATATTTCTTTAAAAACATGGGATATTCCTTTCAGGAAACGATACATTCAGCACATACCTACTCTCCTTGTTCAGTTACTTAAAATATACAGTAATATAAGGTGTGATCATCTTGTTCCAGTCTTGCTACAAGGTTTGCAAGCCCACAGCCTGTTAAGTACAAGCTTACAAAAATCTTGTTAAGAGCCTATACTGTACTAGCCCAACAGTAGCTCATGCATATTCTATCCAGTGGTGTAGCCAGGTTGCACAATGTGGAAGCCCAACTGATTTATTATTATCATTATTATTATTATTATTATTTAATTTTTATTGGGGGAGGGGCAATTTTTCTTATCATAATGGAAACTTAGCCAATTATACTACTTCATAACATAGGATTAGGGGAAAAATGAAATTTGGGAGTAGGGGCAGGCACCATGAGCTACCCCCTAGCTGCACCATTGGTTCTAGTTAAGCTTTCCTCATTCATTACTTCAAATAGGCTATAAAGTAGCCTTTTTATTGCAAGCTCCAACATTTTGTAATAGGCTGTAGTTAACACTAGCTCATAGAAACCTGTTTTATGCAAACTTTCTTCAATTTCAAGCTCACAGAAAGGAGGGTGCTACCTCTGTGTAATTAATTACACACCTGCAAAGCATTTTATAGATACTCTTATTTGATTTGGCTATTTAGTGCAAGTACAAAGTTGTTTACCTTGTTCACAATGCTGGAAGCGTTCATAATGCTGGGGTAATCTTGATGGTTTGGTGCAGTGTGCCCCGCAAGATTTGTCAGGAAGCTGTCATACTGTCCAACTCTTTGAACCTGAAAAAAAAGAACAATAGTTAGTTGGAACATTGTTGCCAGACAAACAATTAAGAAAGCATCTTCATGATAGTTTATTCAAAAGTCTCAACCAATGAGGTTGCCAGAGGAAGGAAGGGGTGGGGGAGGGGGCCCCAATCTCACACCAAAAAAATAAGTTACACATCAAAAATAAATGTTTTGCCCAGGTGAGCAAGTTTTACTGAAAAGTTTTAAGAGTTTTGAGCTTTTACAAACTATATATACTGTACACCTTCAGACTGTGTAACACATATCACACACAGAGTTACCCCCTCCCTCCACAAAAAATAATAACAATAAATACAAATTCCTGATACTAATTCACTTCATGTCTCGTAGCTTTCTGGGACTTCGCCCCTTGAAAACACACCAAAAAATTTGGCTTCAATTTAACACATTTATATCTCTAAAATGCATAATTTCTCAGAAAATTTTACCATATGTCCCAAATGGCATCCTGTGTACCACATGGCATTCTGTGCCCCACATGGCATCCCATCCTATGATCCACATGGCATCCCACCCAATGTCCCACATGGATCCCAACCCCATGTCCCAAATGGTATCCTACCCCATGTCCCAAATGGTACCTTATGTCCCACCTGACATCCCATCATATCCCTTGTCCCACACAGCATTCTACCATATTCATTCCACATGGCATTCCACCATGTCCCACATGGCATTCCACCATATACCCACATGGCATCCCATCCTATGTCCCACATGGATCCTATTCTATGTCCCACATTAATCCAACCATATGTCCCACATGGCATCCCTCCCTGCATCCCACATGGCATCACTACCTATATCCCCAATGTCATCCCACCTTATATTCCTATATCAGTGGCCTCCCACCTGATGTCCCACATTGGATTCACATCCTACTTTATGTCCCACATGGCATCACATCCCACATCCCCATGGCCTCCTACCCTATGTCCAACATAGCCTCTTACCAATTATCACACATGGCATCCCACCCTGTGTCACACATGGCATCCCACCCTGTGTCACACATGGCATCCCAACCTGTGTCACACTCTGTGTTACTCGTGGCATCCCACCATGTCCCACATGGCATCCCACCATGTCCCCATGTCCCACATGGCATCCCACCATGTCCCACATGGCATCCCACCATGTCCCACATGGCATTCCACCATGTCCCACAT